>QANU01113528.1:42989-70803 GCA_003254905.1 Nissolia schottii | reverse complement strand
TGAATAAACATTAAGCACAAGACCTCGAATTAATCCTAATATAGAGTTACCGCATGCAAGATACTAAGAAACTACTCCTCCATGGATGGAGGATAAAGACTCATAATAAATAAAGAATAAGAGAGTGGAAAAATAATAGAAAATTAAAGTGACAAAACCTGAATGAAATAACGGAAGAAATTCGCAAATCCTTGAAGAACTAAGAATTAAGCACTACTAACATCAACCTAAGTGCATAAAAGAAAAGAGAAAAATGCAGAAAATAAAAGTGGAGGATGAGTATGAAGTTGTTGAGAGAGGATTTCTATTTGTAGAGGATTGGCTAAAAGTGGAAGTAATTCCCGCACTTTCAGCATAGCAGTCAGTAAAATCTCGATAACTTCGGCTACAGATATCGGATTGAGGTGATTCAAATCTCTAATTAAAGCTAAGAGATAGATCTACAACTTTGTAGTTGAGGTCAAATCGAGATTCAATCTCCATCCTGGCGCAAAATCAGTGGTAAAGTCAGCGTTAAAAATCCTCAGCAAATCTTTGACCAAATCTTTTTGAATTTGAATTTAATCTTGAATTTATTGGTCTCAATCTTCTCTTCAAATCTCTTCTTTCAAATTTATATCTTATCAAATCTTCTTCAAATCTTCAATGATCCTCTTGGCAATTTATTTTCTGCAATTAAAATAAAAAACTAAAAAAGAACAAAAGAAATCTACACATTAAATTTTAAGATAAAGTAGTGCTTAAAATTGCATTTTTCTAAATTTCTCACAAAAGAGGATAATGTGCAAAACATATTAATTAAGCATTAAAATTACACATTTTTAGTATACAATGTTCAATTATAGAATAATAAAATAGGGTACAAAATACACCTATCAATGGACCACCTGGATGTATATTGGATGCTCTATTATACTACTGCTACACGCCTTGTTATATTCATCTTTCAGACGCATGGCTCTAGTTTTGCAAATATGTAATGTAAATGAAAAGTTTAAAATTGGTCCTTATTTTCTTAAACCACTATTTTCGAAAGATAACAATGGACTAAGGTATTCCGATCAGATAGCAAACAACCTAGTGAGCTTTGTTTACTACGTACGGGTAAACAGTTAGCTAGGGTGTTTCATGTAGCACCGCTGAGTGGCCCGAGATGTGTCTATAAATACCAAGCTCCATTTCACTTCAAAAATCATCCCTCAAAGTTCATCTAAACCTTAGAGAACTTCATACTCCTCCTCTACCTCTATTTTCTACACTTTTTCCTTTTTATTTTGCGCACTTTAGGTTTATGTTAGTAAGTGCTTTGTTAGAAGTCTTTTCCTTTCAGCAACTGTAAGCGAAGCTCTGCCGAATTTAATCCAGGTTCTATTGTTCTAATCTTCCATTTTCATTTACTCTTTCCATTGCCATTTACTCTTTCATTCCCTTTATTTACTCTTGCTTTCTCTTTACTTGTTATGAGTTTTAATCCTCCAATCATGGAGGAGTAGTTTCTTAATATCTTGCATGCCGTAACGCTAGATTAAAGATTGATTTGAGGTCTTGCGCTTAATGATTATGCATGAACCGTTCCACCCTTAATTAACGATATAGCGATTGCATGTTATTAATTAAGGCTAAATCTAAGTTAATGAATCTTGACGATTGTATGATTTATTAAATTTTGATTAAGGAACTTTTGGAGAACTAATCAGATTTGATTAGGTTGTGCAATTGGTGCTTAACTTAATTAATATGGGTCTTAATGCTGAGATCTTGGTTTTAATACTTGTATTAACAAATGCTTAGGGAACTGACGATCGTAGTCTCTAAGTGAATTGCGTATTGGTTAGAGATTTCAACCAATAAACAACATCCTCTTTTATGAATAATGAATTAGGAACCAATGACAATTAATCCTTGATCTAGAAAATGCCGTATGCAGGATATTGCTTTTATCATTGTTAACTTACTCTCGTTTTAATTTCTCATCAAAACAAACCCCCCAATTTAATTAAAACTTGTAATTGGTTCTAAATTGCTTCCTTGAGAGACGACCTAGGTTAAGCCCCTTTACTATGTTTTTGGGGTTTTCTTGGTTTATAAATTATTATTTGATCGCGCACTAAAATCTAACGACGTTTTGGTGAGCGTCAATGACTCTAGCAACTCTATTTGGCAAACTGCAAGAACATGAATTGGAGTTGAATCGTCTGGATCAACAAGAACAACATGAGAAGAATCACAGGTCAATTTCTTTAAAAGCCAAAATTGATTCTGACAAAGATGATTATGATGGACATTCAGAGGAAGATGAAGGTGACAACATGAATCTTTTGTTTAAAAATCTTGGAAAGTTTCTCAAGAAAAAGGGAATACGATTTGGTCAATCTAAGAGATTCATAAAGAAAGATGACTCATACGACTCCACAAAAATTCACATGTTTTGAATGTGGAAAACCTGGTCACATCAAGTCCGATTGTCCAAATATTCGAAGAAAGAAGAATAATCTCAAAGATAGATTGGGCAACAAGAACAAAAAGGGCAAGAAAGCATGTGTGGCATGGGAAGATAATGATATTAGTTCTTCATCAGAATCTGAAGATGAAAAGGCACATATAGCATTTATGGCTACACATAACTCTGACAATGATGATGAAGACGTTAGTACTGATAAATTTTCTTATGAAGATTTACAAACTGCTTTTGAATGCTTACATGAAATATATTTAAATTTTTCAAAAATATATGCTAAAAAGGAAGAATTAAATTTGATTAGATCTATGATAGATAATCAAGTTGCTTGCACTAAGTGTGTTTCTTTGGAATCTAAAGTAGAAAGTTTACAACAAATAGTATGCAAGTTTGAAAAGGGTAAGCATGGATTAGATGATATCTTAAGCATGCAAAGAGATACTAAGGATAAAAGTAGGGTATACTCCTCAAAAGAATCAAAAAGTTGTTAAGAAAATGCTTTTTGTAAAAACTAGTAATCCACAACCTAGTATGCATGTAAAAAGGAAATCATCACAATCTACACCTAAACACCATGTTGGAAATCATCATATGTCAAGAAAAAGTAATTATTATGTGCCTACATCAAAGTTCTATCTTAAGCCAAATAATTACTATGCTACTAGTTTAAAAAGGTATGTACCAATAAATTATGATTTGATTCCTAAAAGAAGGAACATATGTAATTAATGTTGATTGGAAGGACACACATCAAATGCATGTTATATTAAAAGGTATGGTGTTCCAAGTGGTCAACACAAGTGGGTTGTGAAAGGATCTAACCGACAAGGACCCAAAGCACAATGGGTACCTTACCCCCACTTCTAATTTGTTTTGTAGGTATGAATGAAGACAACAAGCAACTTATGGCATAATGACAGCGACTGTTCATCACACATGACTGGTGACAAAACAAAGTTTTTGATTCCAAGAACAAACGAAATGTGATATACAATAACAATGAGAGAGGTAAAATCATTGGTATTGAAAGAATAGGTACGCTTCCTCAAACTACTATTGAGAATGTGTTATATATTGAAAGCCTAGATCATAACTTGCTTATTATTAGTCAATTATGTGACAAAAGGCTTTATAGTCGAATTTGAAGATGATATTTGTGTGGTTAAGGATAAGAAAACCAAAGAAGTTAAGTTTTCAGGCTTAATAAGGCTTTCATGATTTGTTTCCTATACCACTTGTTTTGGATATTGTATCTGTGGTCCTTTTTCTTCTTTTTGATGATGTCAAAAAGGGGGAGAAAGATGGTATTGCTTGGTTTGATTTAAACAGGGGGAGCAAATGTTGAGAAACCAAGAAAGGCCACTTAGTCAAAAACTTAGGGGGAGCACTAAGACAAAGAACTTCTGTAACATCCCGATTTTTCCTTATGGAAATAATTGTAAACATAAATATTTAATTAATTTTCTAATCATGATTAGGGAATTAAAATGGGAAACTAATAGGTAGAATATCCGTAGGAAATAAGACGTGTCGCGGCATGAAGTTCGGCAGACAACCGAACAGTCGTTGTTCGCCGATGAAATTTTCTAGCGCACAAAAGGTGTCCGTGAACCGAGACTGCGAGCTATAAAACACGAGCGAACCGGAACCGGTAGAAAATGAAATTTCAGCAGCTGAACTAGGTGAGGGGGGCTGCACGGTCTGATTGGGATTTTGTCCAATCCCTTAAATCGTGCTTCCAAAACTCACATCACCTTACCTTTCTTACACTTAGCCATACCTATGCCCATGCTTTCTACTATTCATCACCTTTTTCTAAATCCTAAAATTCAATCAATTTCCCTCACTATTCATTCACCCAAACCGAGTTCTCTCCCCCAAAACTCCAAGAGATATTTTCATCCTCCACATTCTCCAAAAACACACACCAAGCCAAGCTTCAAGAACACCCAACGTCAAGCTTTAAGCCAAGCATTCTTGCCACCTTTTTCCACCTCCTAAGAACTGAAGCACAGCCCCAAAGTCTCCTCATCTTTGTTCATTTTCTTCCTTCCAAAATCAAGAGGAACAACCTCTTCCCCCTTCACCTTGTTCAAAGTTCTTCACCTTGGAGAAAGGAGGAGCTCAAGCTTTGGAAACAACAAGGCTTATGGGACTTCACTCGAAGCTTCCCTCACCACTGCCAGGTTCTTCTACAGGTGGGTAAAATTGGCTTGGTCACCCCTTGGTGGCTTATGTTTGTTTGTATGTGTTTATGTGCTTGGATGCCTTATGATAAATTATGTTAGAAATGCTATGTTAGGACTTAGGAGATGATTCTGAAGGGTCCTGTGACCTGTACTAGCTTGGTATATGATGGCTAAAATATGTGAAAAAAACTCAAGGAGCATCCATGAGAAAAGGGGAAAGGAAAGCGAGAAAAACAAAGGAAACAAATTCTGGTTCGTCAGGTATAGCTGGGTAGTTCCGCGGAAAATGAGTGAGAGGAGTATGTAGAGAATTGTCGAGCAGCGCCTGGAATGGTGCCGAGTGGGTTCCGCGGAGGATCCCTGGGGTATGAATGTAAGAAAATGAGAAAATTAGTAAAGGAGTAAGTGTCGAGTGTTTCCGCGGAGAGTGACTGAGAGGAGTCTAGAAAGTTGATGAGCGACACCTGGGATGGTACTGAGTGGTTCCGCGGAGAGTGACTGAGAGGAGTCTAAAAAGTTGATGAGCGACACCTGGGATGGTGCTGAGTGGTTTTGCAGAGAGTGACTGAGAATCTAAATTGGATGAGCGGGCACTTGGGATGGTGCGGAGTGTTTCTGCGGAGAGTGACTGAGAGGAGTTTGTAGAGAGTTGTTGAGCGGCACCAGGAATGGTGCTGAATGGGTCCGCAGAGGATCCCTGGAGTACTGAGAGGGTTACGTGAAGAGTGCTGAGTGGGCACCAGGAGTGGTACTGGATGGGTTCCGCGGAGGATCCCTGGAGTGCTGAGAGGGTTACGTGAAGAGTGCTGAGTGGCCACCAGGAGTGGTGTTGAGTGGGTTTCCGCGGAGGACCCCGAAGTTGTTGAGTGGTTACAAGCATGTGTATGATGAATGAATGAGTTATGTTTATGATGCTGTATGATGATGTATGTGGAGCATTGCATGTAGAATATGTATGTTAGGAATGATTATGCTATCATGCATCATGAGAACTAGAGGTTAATCACATAAAGTTTAAAGAGCATAATTGAACCTTAGGGAACAAGTATGTAGCTATATGATAGGAAGCATCTCTCTTGGCGGAAACGCCCCTCACCAGTCCCCACAAAGGGGTGGATTGGTTAATGAGAAGGAAGGAAAAGAGAGAAAGAAAGAAAAGATGAATGAGAAAGGGTGACGTCACACCTAAGAAATGATAATGATATGATGATGTATGGGTCTCCACTTGGTTGTGTCATAGGGCCAAACCCTCGCCGTGCTCACTAGGTGGCCGGTTATCTCTATTGATGATCGGAGACGGAACATTAGTTATCCGCGGTGGTTCGCAACCACTCAGGTTATAGCACTGCCTGGCCGACATCAATCAGAGGACAGAAGCAAGTTGTAGATGTTTGGCCGCATCTACATGAGTGGGAAAGACTCAGCGCGGCCCTGGTCCATTAGTTAGCTGGGAGCCGACGCAGCCTCGGTCCATTAGTTAGCCGAGAACATGGAAAGCAGGATGCGCCCCAGTCCATTAGTTAGCCGGTGCGCATGAGAGAGTCTCAAAGTTAGCATGCATAAAGTATGAAATGAATGATTATGAAATGATATGATGAATGAGTATGTACTGTATAAGTATATAATAATGTATATGAGCATGTGTATGAAGTAAATACCGTCAAGAGAACGCTCGAGACGGCTATGTTTATACGGGAGAAAAGTTAACAAGCACGAGAACTTAGATAAGCAAGACTAGTTCCCCAGTCATCTAGTAAAGTAGATAAAGCCGTTCAGGACCTTAGGCCAGATAATAATCAGTAGGATGTTAGTATGCATGTTCACTTAGAAACACCTGAGCGGCCGGGTTGATAAGCGAGAAAAAGAGACCCCACACGCTAAGGTTAACCATTGAGGACCACTGTTCTCACCCCCACTCGCTTATGCTTCCAGGAGCAGGCAAAGAGTATGAGGGCTACGAGGAGCCCTATGAGGAGCCGCACGTGGAGCAGTAGAAGACCGAGGATCAGCCAGTCTAGTTGGCATCAGATGGACATTTTGCTATATTTTGATATATTTTGATATGTATTTTGAGTTATTTGGCTTGTATATGTAAACTATTATGATACTCTGATGGTTGTAATTTGTGATGGACCAGATACTTGTATATGTAATTATTTATGCCCGTAACGATTACTACTTTTAGGCTTCCGCTCTATCGTTTGTATTATATGCTTTGATTCACGCGTAGCTCATATTTTGCAAGTAAAGTAACAAGTGGAAAAGTTTTAAAATGGTCCATATTTTCCTTAATCTTGTATTTTCGAAAGATAATAAAGGACTATAAGTAATCCCACCAAATGATTAACAACCTAGTGAGCATTGCGTACTACTCGAGGGTATGTAGTTAGCTAGGGTGTTACAGTTGGTATCAGAGCAGTTTGGTCCTACGTGAGCCTATGGACTGAGCTGCACTATGCTTCCGAGCATGAATAACGGTGTATGTCTTTGCTATGTGGTATGTGCTAAGTTATGTGTACCCGCCTTTCTTGAGCCTGATCAACTCAGAATTGTGCAGGTACGACAGATTAGGTATGCTGCCTCGTAGAGATTATAAACAGCGGACGATGGAGCCAGCAGAATTTGCTGACATCCTTCGTGAGATAGCCCAAGCTACTCAGGCTCAGGCCCAGGCCACTCAAGCCCAAGCACAGGCAACGAATCAGATGGCAGTAGCTGCCGTGTATCGAAATTCGGCCCCAACAGCTGAAGAGGCAGAAGTGAAAAAGTTTGCTGAGTTTGGAAGAGCAAACCCCCCGACTTTTGAAGGGGTGATGGACCCAGAAATCCTTCATAACTGGATAGCAGAAACGGAGCAGGTTTTTGAAGACATCCCCTGTACAGAGGTGCAGAAAGTTAGATTTGCTACATGGAAGCTGCGAGGTGCGGCTAGAACCTGGTCAGACCTCTTTTAGAACAGCAGGGAGGTCCTGTTACATGGGAGCGATTTACCACTGCACTCTTGAACAAGTATTTCCCTAAGGGGCTTAGGGACCAAAAAGAAGCTGAGTTTATGGCGCTGCAACAGGGGGACATGACTGTGGCTGAATACACGTCTGCCTTTGAGAGGTTGTGCTGCTACTCCTCTACATATCAGTTGCTCCCCAATGAAGCGTGGAAATGTGGAAAGTTTCAGAGGGGACTGAAGGAAGAGCTTCAAAGGGCTATTAACCATTGGGACATTCAGGATTATGCTCTCTTGGTTAGTAAGTGTATGACACTAGAGGAGTCGGCCAGGAATTTGGCCAGGGCTAGGACCGCTAGGAACAAGAGGAAGATGGAGGAGCAAGGGAGTTCCTCCTAAGCACAGCGATAGAGGGGATTGTTTCAGGCTCCGTTCTCGGGCAGAGGTAGAGGACAGTTTCTCCTACGACCACAGCAGTGGACTGTGAGACCCCAGAGCCCGAGGGGACCAGGATTTGTCAGACCCCCGCCACAAATGACCAAGCCTCAGCAGCCAGCAGTCAAGCCACCGCAACTGAGTAGTGTTCCAAGGAGCTCCATACAAGACCCCCGAGGAGTTGCACCAGGTCAGGAGTTCAGGCCGCCGTGCCCCAAATGTGGGAAACCCCACCTGGGTGAGTGCCTCGCCGGGCAAAGGGTGTGCTATACCTGTAGACAGAGCGGTCACTTCGCCAAGTTCTGCACAGCGGTCCCACAGCCAGTTCAGCAACAAGGGAGAGTCTTTACCCTATCTGGAGAGGAGGCTGAGGATGCCGAAGGTCTGATTATGGGTAAGTGCATTATTCTGGGTACTACTTTCACTGTATTGTATAATTCAAGGGCATCGCACTCCTTCATTTCCCATGATAGTGTCAGGAAGCTGCACCTATCGCCTGTAGCACTACCCTATACGCTGAGGGTGTCTACTCCTACCGCCCCGCCTGTTGAGACTCGTCAAGTATGTCTCTAGTGTCCACTTCAGTTACAAGATCAGGTGTTCGTAGCTGATCTTATCTATTTACCCTTAGTGGGTTTGGATGTTATTCTTGGGATGGATTGGTTACGCGACAACCAGGTGATCTTGGATTGCGCGAAGAAGATGGTAACCTTTCCTTCCGTGGTTCCAGCCACGCCCCCTCTAAGGAAGAATCAGTGGTTTTGTACTGCTGTCCAATGGAGAACCAGAGCTTCATCTTCCTAGCTTTGTCAGAGGTGGAGGCAAAGTAGGACGTGATGCATATTCCGGTAGTGAGTGAGTACCCAGATGTATTCCCAGATGACATTCTGGAGTTTCCCCCGAAGAGAGAAGTGGAATTCTCTATTAGCTTGGTTCTGGGAGCTGGACCAATCTCGATGGCGCCATACCGAATGTCCACGGTAGAGCTGCAGGACTTGAAAAAGCAGCTGGAGGAACTATTGGACAAGCGGTTTATTCGACCTAGTGCGTCACCGTGGGGAGCTCCAGTGTTGTTCGTGAAGAAGAAAGATGGCTCGATGAGGCTATGTATTGATTACCGGCAACTGAACAAGGTCACGATCAAGAACAAGTACCCGTTGCCAAGGATAGATGATTTGATAGATCAGCTGAGAGGAGCCAGGGTTTTCTCAAGAATTGACTTACGCTCAGGCTATCATCAGATAAGGGTCGCGGATGAAGACATTCCCAAGACGGGTTTTAGGACTCGCTATGGCCACTATGAGTTCACCGTGATGTCGTTTGGGTTGACTAATGCCCCAGCGATTTTCATGGATTATATGAATCGGATTTTCAGACCATACTTGGATGAATGCGTGATAGTCTTCATAGATGATATTCTTATGTATTCGAAGACCGAGAAGGATCACGCCAAGCATCTCAGGTTGGTTCTGGATGTCTTGAGAGAGAAACAGTTATACGCTAAACTCTCTAAGTGCGAATTCTGGACCAAGGAAGTAAAGTTCTTCGGACACGTGGTGACAGAGCAGGGAATCTCGGTAGATCCGAGCAAGGTTGCGGCTGTAACAGAATGGGAACAACCGACCACAATCACGGAGATCAGGAGCTTCTTAGGATTTGCAAGCTACTACCGAAGGTTTATCAAGGGGTTTTCTCAGTTGGCATTGCCCCTTACCAAGCTCACCCGCAAGGAAGTTAAGTTCGAGTGGTCACCGGATGCGAGGAGAGCTTCTGCAAGCTCAAGGAGAAGTTGACCACCGCTCCTGTACTGATTCTGCCAGATCCTCACGCGCCGTATGAGGTGTACTGTGATGCCTCGAGGATGGGACTTGGATGTGTACTCATGCAGAACCACCAAGTGGTAGCTTATGCATCCCGACAGCTAAGAACCCACAAGGCGAATTATCCGACTCATGACTTGGAGTTAGCAGCAGTGGTGTTTGCCTTGAAGATATAGAGGCACTATCATTACGGTGTCCGATTTGAAGTATTCTCCGACCACAAGAGCTTACAGTACCTCTTTGATCAGAAGGAGTTGAATATGAGGCAAAGGAGGTGGATGGAGTTTCTGAAAGACTATGACTTTGGTCTGAACTACCATCCCGGAAAGGCAAACGTGGTAGCGGATGCGTTAAGCAGAAAGGCATTGCACATGGCTCAGATGATGCTAGAAGAGTCTAAGCTGCTGGAAGAGTTTCGAGACCTGAATTTGGGAGTTATTCGGCGGGAGAACAGTATCAAGCTAGGATCGTTGCAGATTACTAGCAGTTTCAGGCAAAGGATAATCGAAGCTCAGGAGCATTGTCAAGAGGACATCTGGCTGAAGTTTGTCAAGGCCGTGAAGGAGGGGAAGGTCCAAGAAGCCGTCGTAGGCAGTGATGGCATCATCCACTTCAGCAACTGAGTTTGTGTACCCGATGAAGGTACTGTGTGGAGAGACATTCTGAATGAAGGTCACAAGAGCAAGTTTACTATGCACCCAGGCATCACCAAAATGTATCATGATCTGAAGCAGATGTTTTGGTGGCCAGGATTGAAGCGAGACGTGGAAGAATGGGTGCAAAAGTGTCTGGTGTGTCAGAAGGCGAAGGTCGAACATCGGAAACCTCCAGGATTGTTGACTCCTCCGGAGATACCCGAATGGAAGTGGGATGGCATATCCATGGATTTTGTATCCGGTGAAGATGACTTATCCACTGGAAAGATTGGTGCAACTGTACATAAGGGAAGTGGTGAGATTACACGGCGTACCTTCGTCCATCATATCAGACAGGGATCCTCAGTTTACGTCCCGATTTTGGACAGCTTTTCAGAAGGCATATGGGACTCAGCTGGTGTTGAGCACAGCTTATCATCCTCAGACTGATGGATAGACTGAGAGGACGATTCATACCCTCGAGGATATGTTGAGGGCATGCGCGCTTGATTCACCCAGGTACTGGGATGAGTTGTTGCCATTCGTAGAGTTCGCCTACAACAACAGTCTCCATGCTAGCATTGGCATGGCCCCCTTTGAAGCACTCTATGGCCGAAAATGCCCATCACCCCTCTGTTGGAACGATGGTCATGAGTACAGATACTTGGGACCCAAAGAGACCCAAGATGCGGAGGAGTGTATACAATGGATTAAGCAGTGAATCCTCACCGCTCAGAGCCGTCAGAAAAGCTACGCCGATGTTCGAAGAAGACCTCTAGAGTTTCAAGAAGGGGACCATGTGTTCTTGAAAGTCACTCCGACTACAGGCATTGGGAGGGCCATGTGTAACATCCTGTGCTTCTACAACCCGGTAAAGGATCTGTGTACAGCTGAGGACAGTCGGGAAACGCCCAAAAGAAGTAAGGGAAGCCGAGGCTAACCCTCGAAACCTTGGAAAATTGGAGAGGCGGACTAGGTTTAGCCGTTTCATAAATTTCGGGAGTCGCCGGATCCGTTTTGGCTCAAACGAATATTTCCCAGATACTATAAAACGTTTGTGGGATGTTTCGGCTCGGCGGAAGAGTCCCTAGTTCCCGAGAAAGTTGCTCTGGACCGAAGGAAAAAATAAATGGGTCACAGCGGTATGTGCGGAATATTTTTAGGGCAACCGGAAGCAGGGTTTTTCGGACAAAACGCGATCAAATGAAAAGGGAACTGGGAAGGGGCATTAACTTCCTTCAGAAGTTAAGAAATAAACAAATAATAATATAATAATAATAACAAAAATAAGAAGCTGAAGTAGTTCAGCAAAACGTGAGCAACAAAGAAATAAAGGTAAAAAGGAAGAGAAAATATCTTTTCACTGTTCACGGTTATTTATAACCTCGTAACTTCGCAGAAGTTACATTCAGTGGGCAACCGAGGGTTTCGTTCTGACGCATCTAGAGCTCGTGCCAGAGTCTCCAAAAATTAGCTGGAGCACACCATCGTGAAGAGGACCATCTCCCCTTCAGAGTCACCGAATCGGAATCCCAATCGGAGGTGGGTAATCCTAAGCCCACTATCTATGTGGTTTAGTTTTTAACTGTATATGTGCCTATCTGTGTATTTGACTATAGAACTGTTAAGTAGTATTTTGGGGGGATATAGTGTAAAAAGGGTTTTGTGAACGATGGAAAATTGAAACGCATAACCGTACTACTTGGAACCCTAGGAACAGTAAAAAATTACGAACTGGAGTCTCGGGAGGCGATTTTTGTAGTTTGCATTCGAATATGCCAGGCATTCAGTCGAATGAAAGCCAAATCGAGCTTTCCTTCGAATGAATTCCACCGCAGTTGAATGAAGGCGAATTTTAGGGATTTCAATCGAATGAATCCCCTCGTATTTGAATGAAAGGATGTCGAGGGATTTCAGTCGAGTGAAAGCCTATTCCAATCGAATGAAAGGACTCCGAGGGATTTCATTCGAATACCATCCTGGTAGAGTTGGGAGTTTAGTGTTTTTAAGGGATCCAATGACTATGGTTAAGCCATTCTTATGTATCTGAGCATGCATCATGAGGATGGGATGTCACCTAGGAGTTAGGACAACCCTAGAACACTAGAGGTCAATGACTTAATGTTCAAGAAAGCATAATGGAACTTAGGGAAATACGTATATAGTTATATGCTAGGAAAGCCCTCTCTTGGCAAAGTCTTACAGACAAGCCCCTCACCAGTACACAAGTGAACTGGTTGATATGTTACCTCGCCCGTCCTTACAAGTTTGGATTGGTTAACGAATCAGTCGTCCAAGGTCGGCTGGTTCGAAGAGGTTAATGACATGGAAGGTAAAGGATGGATAGAAGAAAAAAGAGGAAGTAAAGGTAAAAGCGCTAACCCGGCAAGCCGGTATGCGTATAGAAATAGAGAGCTAATCCGGCAAGCCGGAACGCCTAAAGAAAAGATGCACTAACCCGGCAAGCCGGTATGTGCCAAAGCGGAGAGGTGGGACGCTAACCCGGCAAACCGGTACGCGTAAGAGATCCCCAATGCCCCCATGCAATATATAATTATATATATGTGAATTGATGAATGCTTGTATATGCATTAATATTCATTTATGATTGTTTGTGTAATATGTGACGTCAAGGGAACGAACTGAGATGAGTAGCCTAATTATATTTGAAATGCAGGATTCATAAGCACGCAGACTTAGTAAGAAAGACTAGTTCCCTATCACCTAGATAATTTTAGATAAAGCTGTTCAGGACCCTAGGCAAAGATAATAATCAGTAGGGGGTTAGTATGCAAGATCACCTAGAAATCCCTGAATGGCCTGGAGGATACTCGAGTAAATGAATCATAGGTAGCCATGGAGACCCACTGAGGACCTAGAGTTCTCACCCCTACTCGATTATGGATCCAGTTTGCAGCTATGACTTCACCACCAGCTAAGGACGTTTGGCTCTTCACGCGCACGCGCATGCGCAATTACCGCACCGACACCCTCTTGGAGACGAGCACCTACGCGCCTGCACGCCTACCTGACGAGCCTGATCATCCTCCCAGGCCGAGGCTTGGAGCCCAGGTACGTCGCCATTGAACCCTATCTGGGTGGACGAGCGTCCGGGGAGCAGCAGCAAGGACCCGATTCGCCTCAACGGCGATGAGGAGATGCCTCCTTCAGAGCCGGAGCACACACCTACGCCAACCCCGATGCCAGCTACTGATCCAGGTGCGTACACCCCGCTAGTTCGAGCTCGAGGTCGCCGGACCACTGCACGGAAGAGGATACTGACTACCCGACCACAACGCTTCGCCCCACGCGACTTCTCGGCGGTGGCAGATCTGAGCAGCAGTGAGGAGGAGGAGCCTCTGGAGCGTCTAGGAGACTCTGAGTAGGCGGAGACCAGCACCTGAGAGTAGAGTTAGGGATTGTGCTGTACATGAAGCGAGTAGTGCCGCTCGTGTACGTAGTTGTTTTATTTATTCTGTTTGTATATATTTGGCCACCTATGTATGTACTTTTATGATTCAACTGGACAATGGGTTGTATAAAACTTATGTATTATAATCAAGCTGTGTGTTATGTATATTCGGGCCTTCTGTGTATCTTCTGCCGATAACGCTCCACACGACAGGTATATACTCGTACTCTCTTATCTGATAGCTATGCCGTTATGCGTCGTATTACTCGCAAGGCTCCATACTTTTATGTACATGTATTCACAAAGAAAGTTCAAATTGGCCCGTATTTTTAGTAACCTTGATTTCAACTGGTAAACTAGAACGCTAGTAGTTCGCAGTCCAGCATTCAACTACCTAGCCAGGGAAACCTATGACTTAAGCATAGGCCAACTAGCTAGGGTGTTGCAGTTGGTATTAGAGCAGTTATGTCCAATGGAGCCTGAGGACTGAGCTGCACTATGCTTCCGAGCATGAAAATGGTGCACCCTCGACGAGTCGAGATGCGCTGGACAGTTAACATGGGTTCCTTTGAGGCTGATCACCTCAGGGTTCGCGGATGTCAGTGGACAGCCATGTCGCTTAAAAGAGATGTAGCACGACGTTGTTCACTGGTGAGGGTTTCATCAGTCTCTTCGAAAAGCCCCAAGTAGGGGAGAGCTGCTAAAGCCCTAGGGGCTGGAAGGGTACGATGCTAACCTAGCTCCGGGATAGCCCGAAGTGGGCCGGAGGGTGGCCAAGGTGAGGGAGGTAAAAGGAAAGTACCTAGGGATCCCCAAGGGAAGTAGGGAGCTTGGAGTAAGAGGGAAAGGGTTGAGAAACCCTTAGGAAAAGATTTTCCAGAACTCATTCGAATACTGCATTCGAATACGACCCTAGAATTTCTTTCATTCGAATACTGCATTCGAATACTGAACGAAAATTTCTTTCATTCGAATACTGCATCTAGATTCATTCGAATGATGACAGCAAAATTGTCCATTTTGCAGGGCATTTTGCATTCTGTGCTTTGTTTCCATCCGAGGCCTTCCCATTTTAGTTCCACACCTTATTTGGGACAGGGAGCCAATGAGTGTCGCGATGAATTCCGCTGAATTCTCGGTTTTACCCTCCATATGTAAAGCATATATATTATGAATTTTTCCCCGCTTAAGGTCCGATTCCACCGAATTCTTGAATCCAAATCTGTTTCCGTGTTACTACGGTGCATTTTAGGGTCCCAGACCTAGCCATGAGTCGTTACGGCCGTAGGTCCGTTAATGGCCCATGGAATGCTCCTTTGGATGACGGCATGTCACCTATGTGCCCCACCGTTGTCACTTAGGTTTAATCCTTTCGCGTGGCTTCCGTTTTACCTCTAATGGGTACCAGGGGACTAACTGAGAGCTAGCCGGGAGCCGATACCCTGGAAATTACTATTTTGCCCTTAAGCCCCAATTTACCCTAAAACTTCTCCACAAACCCGAATTCTCCTCTTGTTTTGCGAATTAGGATTAAATTTCCCCGAGATCGATGCATCATGGGAGGTACCCGAGGTCCCAAAACCCTAGGTGCCGCACTTAGACTGAATTACCCTCTAGAAGTTTAATTAGACTAACAAACATGTAATTAAAATACAGGAACGGTCGGAGTAAGATAAGCAAATATAATATGGACTTTTCATTAATAACTAGCCGAGAATACATAGGTTAGGAGTCCGTTCGACTCATTATAAGTCAAAATCCCCAAAATACCTCTAGCCTATGATAAGCTATACAAAATTGCCCTTAAGGCCGCTATACATAAACCCAAATAACCTAACCCTAGAAAACCCTACCAACCCTACTCCGCCTCCTCCGTGGCTGGTGTCGGATCCTCCTCCATAGCTGAGGGAGCATGACCGGAGGCCGAGCCTCCAATGGGAGCCCCCGATGGCGTCCAGCCCAAGTGAGCATAGACCGCGCGCATGTCCTGAGTCAATTGGAACATGTTACGGTCTATTTGCCCCACCATCTGCTCGAGCCACTATAGGCGGGACATATCCACGCTCAGAGCGTCGAACCGGCTCATGAGCAGGTCCATCTGCAAGGAAGAGAGGCCAGGAACTGTAGCTAGCTCCGATGGGCCGGAGCGGTTGTAGCGGGAGCTGCAGGAAAGGCGGGAGCTGAGGGAGAAGAAGGAGCTGCTCTCTTCTTGGCACGGCTACGTGATGGCTCATCATACGCAAGCTGGTTGTTCTTGCAGATGATATGCATCTTGGCCAGACAGCCGGAGTCCACCTTCCAGGTGACCTTCGTCGTCCATTTCTACTCGCCTGAAAACCAAGAAACATCAACAACAAACTTTCATTAGTAAACCCTAAAGTTATGTAATTCGAAACAATGTTACAAACTTAATCAAAAAAGATATAAAGAGCTAGAAAGATACTCGCCACCGGAACCTGGAAGTAGTCCAGGATCTCAGAAATCTGCACGGCATAAGGGAGAGCACTACCCCGAGTGCGCGCCTGTGCCATGCGGTGCATCACGAGCAACGCCCAGTTGAGTCCGTGTCCCTCTGCCGTAGCCCATAGCACCAGGCAATCGTCCTGAGACAGGACAGAGTGGTTCCCACTCCTCGGGAGGAAAGTGTGGGTCAGTAAATAGTGATAAATGCGCTGCTCCACTGGTAGGCCACTGACCTACGGCCTATTCTTCGACCTCTTGACGCCCGAGTGTCCGATTGTGCCTAGGGCTAAATCCTCCGCGAATAGAAGCCCTGCAGACGTAACCGCCCATTCGGAAACGCGAGACGCCAGCTCATGCCCGATAGCTGGAATCTCGAGCACGGCCCCGAGTCGCTCCAAGGGCATCTTTATAGGTACGCCACTGACCTCGATGGTCAGGATGTCGTCTGTCACCCGCATATTACTGTAGAAGACCCTAACCAGCTGAGGGTATACCGGGTGGCTAAAACACGCGAACTCCAGCAAGTCCGCGGAGTCCAGGTAAACCAGGACATCTGGCGCAATCTCCTAAAAAACCTTGCGATCAAGGATCTTCGGCTCCAGGATGTCGCGTTCCTTATAGTTGGCCTCAAAGTTGCGCCATTGCGCCTCCAAGGTGAACCAATGCGGATAACCGGGAGCGGAGGAAGACCCCGGATTCTTAGAACGTGAGGGTCGGCTACTGAATTGGCTCATTGTGTGGGAGATTCGGTTTTGAGAGGGAAGGCAGGAAAGGGGCTCGGATTTGGGTGAAGAAGAGAGCGAGGAGCCGTGGATTGAGGCAAAGAGGGAAGGGAAACCATGGTGGGGGGCAAGGAGGAGCTACGGCCAAGGGGAAGAGGAAGTGAGGAAGTAAGAGGAGGAAGTGGTGAGAGAGAGAGGCGCGCCTTAGCTCTGCTAGGGTTTGGCTCGCGGGAGAGAGTGGAAGAGGAGAATGAGAGGGAAAGGAGAAGGATCGTTTAAAATGGTATCAGATCGCAGTTCATTCGAATGAACCTCGACATTCATTCGAATGAATTAGTGAAAAAAGTTGATATTTGAATACTGCAATCGAATGACTCAAGAACTCTGCAAATCATTCGAGTGAATGATCATAAGGGATTCGAATGAAAAACCCTAAGGGTAGATTTTAGGGTTTCTTGGTGTCCTGAAGGGCCCAGGAAAGCTAGGATTTCGGAAGCGACATTCTGGGACCCTTGCGTGGCCCGACTAGGGTTGGAACCATAACGCCACTCGAATTTCGGGACGAAATTCCAGTAAGGGGGTGGAATGTAACATCCCGTGCTTCTACAACCTGGTAAAGGATCAGTGGACAGCTGAGGACGGCCGGGAAACACCCAAAAGAAGTAAGGGAAGCCGAGGCTAACACACGTAAACTATGTGAGGGGGCTGCACGGTCTGATTGGGATTTTGTCCAATCCCTTAAATCATGCTTCCAAAACTCACATCACCTTACCTTTCTTACACTTAGCCATACCTATGCCCATGCTTTCTACTATTCATCACCTTTTTCTAAATCCTAAAATTTATCAATTTCCCTCACCATTCAATCACCCGAACCAAGTTCTCTCCCCCAAAACTCCAAGAGATATTTTCATCCTCCACATTCTCCAAAAACACACACCAAGCCAAGCTTCAAGAACACCCAACGTCAAGCTTCAAGACAAGCATTCTTGCCACCTTTTTCCACCTCCCAAGAACCAAAGCACAACCCCAAAGTCTCCTCATCTTTGTTCATTTTCTTCCTTCCAAAATCAAGAGGAACAACCTCTTCCCCCTCCACCTTGTTCAAAGTTCTTCACCTTGGAGAAAGGAGGAGCTCAAGCTTTGGAAACAACAAGGCTTGTGGGACTTCACTCCAAGCTTCCCTCACCACCGCCAGGTTCTTCTACAGGTGGGTAAACTTAGCTTGGTCACCCCTTGGTGGCTTATGTTTGTTTGTAAGTGTTTATGTGCTTGTATGCCTTATGATAAATTATGTTAGAAATTCTATGTTAGGACTTAGGAGATGATTCTGAAGGGTCCTGTGACCTGGACTAGCTTAGTATATGATGGCTGAAATATGTGAAAAAAACTCAAGGAGCATCCATGAGCAAAGGGGAAAGGAAAGCGAGAAAAACAAAGGAAACAGATTCTGGTTCGTCAGGTATAGCTGGGTAGTTCCGCAGAAAATGAGTGAGAGGAGTATGTAGAGAATTGTCGAGTGGCGCCTGGAATGGTGCCGAGTGGGTTCTGCGGAGGATTCCCGGCGTGTGAATGTGAGAAAATGAGAAAATAAGTAAACGAGTAAGCGCCGAGTGTTTCCGCAGAGAGTGACTGAGAGGAGTCTAGAAAGTTGATGAGCGGCACCTGGGATGGTGCTGAGTGGTTCCGCGGAGAGTAACTGAGAATCTAAAGTGGATGAGCGGGCACCTGGGATGGTGCTGAGTGTTTCCGCAAAGAGTGACTGGGAGGAGTCTGTAGAGAGTTGTTGAGCGACACCAGGAATGGTGCTGAATGGGTCCGCAGAGGATCCCTAGAGTGCTGAGAGGGTTACGTGAAGAGTGCTGAGTGGGCACTAGGAGCGGTGCTGGATGGGTTCCGCGGAGGATCCCTGGAGTACTGAGAGGGTTACGTGAAGAGTGCTGAGTGGCCACCAGGAGTGGTGTTGAGTGGGTTTCCGCGGAGGACCCCGAAGTTGTTGAGTGGTTACATGCATGTGTATGATGAATGAATGAGTTATGTTTATGATGCTGTATGATGATGTATGTGGAGCATTGCATGTAGAATATGTATGTTAGGAATGATTATGCTATCATGCATCATGAGAACTAGAGGTTAATCACGTAAAGTTTAAAGAGCATAATTGAACCTTAGGGAACAAGTATGTAGCTATATGATAGGAAGCATCTCTCTTGGCAGAAACGCCCTTCACCAGTCCCCACAAAGGGGTGGATTGGTTAATGAGAAGGAAGGAAAAGAAAGAAAGAAAGAAAGAAAGAAAAGATGAATGAGAAAGGGTGACGTCACACCTAAGAAATGATAATGATATGATGATGATGATGTATGGGTCTCTACTTGGTTGTGTCATAGGGCCAACCCCTCGCCGTGCTCACTAGGTGGCCGGTTATCTCTATTGATGATCGGAGACGGAACATTAGTTATCCGCAGTGGTTCGCAACCACTCAGGTTATAGCGCTGCCTGGCCGACATCAATCAGAGGACAGAAGTAGGTTGTAGATGTTTGGCTGCATCTACATGAGTGGGAAAGACTCAGCGCGGCCCTGGTCCATTAGTTAGCTGGGAGCCGATGCAGTCTCAGTCCATTAGTTAGCTAAGAGCATGGAAAGCAGGATGCGCCCCGGTCCATTAGTTAGCCGGTGCGCATGAGAGAGTCTCAAAGTTAGCATGCATAAAGTATGAAATGAATGATTATGAAATGATATGATGAATGAGTATGTACTGTATAAGTATATGATAATGTATATGAGCATGTGTATGAAGTAAATACCGTCAAGAGGACGATCGAGACGGCTATGTATGTAGCGAGAAAAGTTAACAAGCACGAGAACTTGGATAAGCAAGACTAGTTCCCCAGTCACCTATTAAAGTAGATAAAGTCGTTCAGGACCTTAGGCCAGATAATAATCAGTAAGATGTTAGTATGGATGTTCACTTAGAAACACCTGAGTGGCCAGGTTGATAAGCGAGAAAAAGAGATCCCCCACGCTAAGGTTAACCATTGAGGACGACTGTTCTCACCCCCACTCGCTTATGCTTCCAGGAGCAGGCAAAGAGTATGAGGGCTACGAGGAGCCCTATGAGGAGCCGCACGTGGAGCAGTAGAGGACCGAGGATCAGCCAGTCTAGTTTTGCATCAGATGGACATTTTGCTATATTTTGATATATTTTGATATGTACTTTGAGGTATTTGGCTTGTATATGTAAACTATTATGATACTCTGATGGTTGTAATTTGTGATGGACAAGATACTTGTATATGTAATTATTTATGCCAGTAACGATTACTACTTTTAAGCTTCTGCTCTATCGTTTGTATTATATGCTTTGATTCACGCGTGGCTCATATTTTGCAAATAAAGTAACAAGTGGAAAAGTTTTAAAATGGTCCATATTTTCCTTAATCTTGTATTTTCGAAAGATAATAAAGGACTATAAGTAATCCCACTAAATGATTAATAACTTAGTGAGCATTGCGTACTACTCGAGGGTATGCAGTTAGCTAGGGTGTTACAACTTCAACTTTCAAAGATGGTTTTGTCATCATCAAAAAGGGGGAGAATGTGAAGAAGATTCTTTCTCTGACCATTGATGCCTTGGTTTTGATGAAGACAACTCACATCAACAAAAAGCAAGAAAAAGGCAAAGACACAACCGATGAATTGCAACAATCAACCGATCATCATATTGAAGGTTCAAGTGTTTTTACCTTAGAGTTTAATAGTTAGCACTTGTTATTGATATCATGGTTAATGGCTCATAAGGTTTTCATTCTAATAAGTCTAACACTTTTGCTAAAATCCTAAAATCATTTAGCAACACTTCTCTAGGGTTTGTAACACTTGGAAAACACTTTGTTGTGTCAGTAATAGATTACTGGATTTCAGTAATTCATTACCAGTAGTTCAGTAATCGATTACAGGGTTTCAGTAATCGATTACCAGCATCAAAACTTTGAAAATATAACATTTTCTGCATGAGTAATCGATTACCAACTTGCTGTAATCGATTACCAACTTGAGAATTTTGAAAATAAGTGGTTTTCATGTGTGTAATCGATTACACACTTAGGGTAATCGATTACCAACACAAAAATTTGAAAATAAGTCAAATTTTATGAGTGTAATCGATTACCAACCCATGCTAATCGATTAATACTTCAAAGAATTTGAAAATTGGCAGTTTCTATGTGTGTAATCGATTACCACACTTGGTTAATCGATTACATTTTTGAATGGGTGTGTTTTTTCATGAAACAATGTGTTGTTTTGCATCTGTATGCATTGGCAATGGTTCATGAACAGGCACCTCTGCCTATATAAGGTTGGAACTCATGCAGAACAAAAACACCACTCCAGAACTCAATTATTACTTTCATACTCCAAAAACAAAGGAATAAAGAAAAGAAGCCAATGGCTTCGGTGTCAGGGGTTCCCCCACCGCCTGATACATATATACATAATATATTATATAACCTTTATTATACATTATATTATATATATATTATATATTAAGATTATTATATTATATAATAATATATTATATATATATATATATATATGAAAATATCCCTGCCACGGTTGGCAGGGGATATGGATGCCCCCTTGTCTCATTTTGATCATGCTTGATTGCGTTTTGTTGTTCGCAGTCTCGGTACTTCACGTGCGGGTGTCCGAAAAATATTTCGGACGCACCCTCGCGTTCTACTAATTTTTTCTTATTAATAATTGAGTTCGATGGAGGTATTCGAGGAATTATTATTTTATTAGTGTATTTTAGGGTTACTTTCGGTATCCGGAAAAATTCCCGATTGGTCCGGAAATCGTCTTAAGGCTCCGAAAAATTCGCTGGTCACGACACCTCAATTTTGAATGCTATTCTTATGAGTTAAAAATGATTCTTATGAATTAAAGGTAATAATTAAATTTTCTCGCCTCCTTAATCACCTTATGATTACTTATTACACTAATTATCCAGACAACGAAAAAGCGGGATGTTACACCTCTGGTGCCGCTGAGCGGACCACGTGAACTCCAGAGCGCTGAGCGGGAGGCGGTTACCGCTGAACGGTCTGCAGGCCACGTGGAATGTCTGAAAAGATATTTTCTTAAAAGATAAGGGTCGGCGGAGATATTTTAAAAGTTGTCAGACCGCTGAGCGAAGGGATTCTTACCGCTGAGCGATAAGGCTCCTGCCGCTGAGCGAGAATGTTTTCAGCGCTGAGCGCTAGAGCTCAAACCGCTGAGCGGGCAAAGGTTTTCGCTGGGCGGCTTGAGGCCAGAATGTTTCATGGAACTTCTCTTAAGGCACATAATCTGCTGTTTGATGCCGTAGATATGATTGATAGCTGAAATGTATGTAATTCATGCTGTATGTGAATGTAAGTGAACATGTAAAGTATATGCTGTAGATGAATCTGTAAACGATGTGTAGTATAAGAGGTAATCTGTAGTTCTTCATGCATTCATGCTGAACCAAGTCAAAGAATTAGACATAAATCTGAGATAAATAAAGATTCTGAAATGAACCATAGGGAACAAGTATGCTATGCTGCAGGTACAAGTATGCTATGCTGTAGGTACCCAAAATGATGAACATACTGAACCAGGGCCAAGGCCCCATGCTGCTGAACTAGGGCCAATGCCCAATGCTGCTGAAAAGGCTAAATGCCATATGCTAAAAAGGGCCAATGCCCAATGCTGCTGAAAAGGCTAGATGCCTCATGCTAAAAAGGGCTAAATGCCCAACACTGAAAAGGCTATATGCCCATGCTGAAAAGGCCGTGATCACGAAAAGGCCGTGATCACGTGAGCCAACTTATGATCCCACTTCAGGAGGTCTAGGCATCCTGAATATGGAAGCCCGCCACAGGTGGTGTCCAGATGGCATACCTGGAGGTGTGCGGTTACCACGCCTATGCATTGTCGAAAGGGGGCAAGCTTATGTGGGGGTACAATATCCGCCCACTGTCGAGGGGTCCCGAGGGGGCACACGGCAGGTGGAAGCCCACCGCAGGAAGGTCCAGATAGTGCGGCCTGCACTGAGGGTGCGAGGTTATTCCGTCATACTAGTGTCAACAGAGGACATTACTATGGTGGGAATAACACTTATTCTGTTATGCTGTTATGCTGTATGCTGTCACATTCTGCCCTGCACATGTATATTCTGTGGCATGTTTATTATGCTGATTCTGTCACATTTCTGCTGATGATTATGCTGATTCTGTCATATTTCCGCTGATGACTATGTTAGGCACACTCTGATATTTATTCTGCTGATTCTGTCATGTTTATGCTGAAACTTATGTTGAAACATATTCTGATGATTCTGTGATGTGTATTCCGATCACTCTGTCGTGCATACTCTCATGATTGTGCTATGCTGGATTGAATTCTATATGTATTCTGTGATGTATTCTGATTATTCCGGATGTGTATTTCTGCTGTTATGCCGTACCGTCAAGAGCATGCTCGAGACGGCTATGTATATTCACGAAATGTTAATCAGCACGAGAACGTAGTAAGCCAGAGTAGTTCCCATGTCACTTATTAATGCAGATAAAGCCGTTCAGATAGGCCAGATAATAAATGGTAGGGATTTTAGTATACATGTTCACTAGAGATCTCTGAGCGGCCTGAAGTCTGACATAATCTGATACGAGACTCAGGAACTAAAGTTATTTCCGCTGAGAACCTACCGTTCTCATCCCCACTGTTTTATGACTTCAGGTACCGAAGATGCTTCCTATTCTGTGAATGCTGATAAGCCGCAGCACCTTGAGCAGCCAAGATAGTAGAGAAACTTAGAGAGCTGGATGCCAGGATGTTTGCCAAAGGTCTACTGAGTAGTATTCCAGTAGCCTTGTATTTTGATGTTATATATTCCGGATTCTATAGATGATATTTCAGTTTATGTACATGTTATGTGTAGCTTACCTATTGTATATACAACTATGTGACGGATATGATGGACCACATGAATGTATAATAAATGCTTTATTAATATACTGTTATACGCTTTGTTATATTTACTTCTTCCCAACGCATGGCTCTATTTTAGTAATTATTCAATGCAAATGAAAAGATCGAAACTGGTCCATATTTTCTTAAGTAACTATTTTCAAAAGATAACTATGGACTAAAGTATTCCGACCGAGTAGACAACAACCTAGTGAGCATTGTTTACTACGTACGGGTAAACAGTTAGCTAGGGTGTTTCATTTGGTATCAGAGCAGTTTGGTCCAAGTGAGCCTGAGGACTGAGCTGCACTATGCTTTCGGGCATGATTACGGTATACATTCTTTGGAGTTGTATAGTCTGAATTTAGGTACATTAACCCTTTTCGAGTTTGGCCAACCCGAAATGGTGTGAGTGTGACTACTCAGCTATGCTATCCTGAGAACCGCTACACGACGATGTGCTTACTTTGAAGATTGTTGTAGATACAGTTAGAGAGAAGGCTCAGGCCTGGAGGGTGCTAGCAACTTCTCGAAGGGAAGGTAAACCCGACCCCGCCGAGGCAAACGCCGTAGGTTTTGGAGTCGTGGACGAAGGAGTAATGGTTGAGAAGAAAAGTGCAGAAGCTGAGAAGAGGAAGGCACTAAGGACGAGAATGCCTCCTTCCTGAACTTGAAGGGTCAGACTTATGTCCTGGTGAAATTTCAAGGTGCGACTGAGGGATGGCAAGACCGAACCGAGCCTCATCTGGATCAGGAAGGAGTCCCTATTCTCGGACACTACTGTATTGATGCAATTAAGAATGATGACTCTTCTCAAGAGGAACCATGAGAGTCATTACAGGGCATAGGTCATGAAGGAGAACGACGACCATATAAGTCAACGACAATGAAAGTCCTAACCTCATGATTCGGCGATACAGTATTAACCAACTAGAAGTTGTGTCGTGAGCCAACCCTGGATAACTAACCATGGTAGACGGTAAGGACAAATCTGGGAGGTAGGAAGACAGGCGCATAAGGGAGTCATTTTTAGTGGATCCTCGAATACTTACACAACTATTTTCTTATTCCTTCGGTTCCCCCAAACTTTTCTCACCCTCATACCCTTTTTCACGAGTCGCTCCTTAGAAGGGAGTGTGAACACTTGAACACATACGAAAGTCAATTGTTAGCAAGCTTTCGAATGCATACGACGGTAACTTTCCTATTCCTCCCGTTTCCCTAATCTTTCTTAACCCAGTACCCCTTTCTCTCAATTTGTTCTTTAGGAAGGAGAGTTGGTTGTTAAAAAACTCTGTGGAAACTCTTTGGCAGGTTTCTGTCAGATGTACCCCAAGACTTTCTAGATTTCAAGTTATTACTACCCCGTATAGGTGTATTGGAGCCCAAGAGTCAGGGATTGGGTTGAAACGACCATAAGGCGGAGGCCAACCTCAATGTCACCCAGCTAATAAGACCCCTATAATTCCTATTAGTAATTGGGGGAAGTTCAAAAGGGATAGTTAAGAATTTGAACCTCAAGTATCAGGATTCGCCATAACCAGGAATTGAGCTAAATGAAACCCCCAAGTCCCGCTAATCCTAGCCAGCCCCACTATTGCAGGGAGATGACGCATAAAGGTAGGTGGATTTTATGAAGGCCAGACCCTTTACATTTGATAGACTTGTGGACTTAGAGGTAGCCCATAGTTGGGTATAGGAGATAGAGCAGGTAGTTAAAACCACCGTCGACATTGACACTCAACAAATCGAGGTCACAGCAAAAAGTGGAAGGATGCAGCGGAAGCTTGGTGGGACACCACCAGACCTCGGTTAGAACAAAGGGAGGCCCAAATCATCGGAAGCCGGTTCATGAAGGTAGTAGTAGACCAGTATTGTCCCTAAAGACTACGAGAGTAGAAAGAAAACGAGGTTCCGGGAACTGGCACTAAGATAGATGACAGTGGCAGAGTACACAACGACTTTTGAGTGGCTAAGTCATTGCTCGAATACCCACCAGATGGATCCCGCCAAGGAATGGAAAGGCGGAAATATCGAGAAGTATATAATGAATCAGGGTACGGATTCTTTTAGAAAGTAGAAGTTGGAGGTGCAGGCATTCGTCATTCGCGTCGATATGAGTGACTATGCGATGAGGGCGGACAAGTGATAGATTTTGGAAATGTCAGCAAGAAATCTGACAACAACCAGTCGTAAGGAAAACGGAAGAGGGAGGAATTGAGCAAGGAAGTGTCTCGCAGGACTAAAGGAGAGGGAGACCTTTTCAAACCTTACAGAAAATAATTTCTGAAGATGTAGGAAGAGACGAGAAACTTAAGTGACTAAGACGGGTGTTAGAGTATACTCTATTAGGGAAGTAAAAAGCTGAGAGACTAAGTTCGGAGGACAAATGGTGGCAAAGGCTTAGTGAGCAAGTGTGGAAAAACAAGAGAGTTAGGAGAAGAGTATAGCAGAGAATATGAAAATAATGTGAGGTATGGAGCTAAAGTAAATCAGTCGTTAGGAAGAGAAGTACAGTTAGACAAATAGGGAGAACTTTGTAACATCCCGAATTTTTCCCTTATGGAGATTTTGCCTAAATCCTAATTTCACTTAATTAAAAGCACATTAGGGACGATTATCTGGACTGAAAAAATTACTTAGAAAATAAATTACTTCCAAATGCCAGTCAAATACTTGCTTCTCGATCTCGCGGAGTGCCGCAAGGTCCGTGCCGAATTTCGTCGAAAACCGGAATCCCGATAGGCACCTAAGGTATCTGTGAAAATTACCCTCCAGGCAATAAATTCACAAATGCCTTAACCTGACATACCACTATGATCAGGGAAATTAATCGGTCGCGGATATGTGCCCGAAATATTTTTAAGATATTTCTACACGAGCGACTAACGATCAAATGTGGTCAAAATTGTACAGGAAACCTTAATGGTTATGCATATGCTAAGATATTTTCTAAAATAATAATGTAATAATATATATATATATATACATATAAAATAATAATAACAATTAAATAATGATAACAGTTAAATATATACGTACATATATGTATGCTCCAGGGGGCGTAATCCCCTGGTGAAAGAAACGAACAAAAGATATATATATATTTATATATATAATAAAATATATTGTATGTAATATAATAATAATGATATAATAATATTAATACTAATAAAGTGTATATGTATACACATCCCCTATACGTCCCCCCTTCCCGCAAAGCAACGGCAAAAGATATATACACATATATGTAAATAGATAATAATAATAATAATATAATATAATAATATTAAGCAAACAAAAGATCAAGCACGGTGCTTGTCTTTGAATTGCCTATAAAAGGCAAATCCCCCTAAAGCTTTGTGCTTCGTTTTTTTCTTCTGAGGCAAGTTGCCTCACTTGCTGTTTCGTTCACTTTCTTTCATTTGTTCAAATTGATGCACATCGCGGAAGCGCTGTCGGACTCCGAAAAAATAGGATGAGTACACCCACGCGGAGAGAATATTTTTCTCTTTATTTCTACCGGTTCAGAAACTCATTTCGAGGTGGGTAACTCTAAGCCCACTGTCTATGTGGTTTGTTTAATGATTGTTTAAATGCATTTCTGTGTATGTGAATGAAAAACTATTTTGCAAAAACTATGAGAAATGAGTTAGGGAAGCTAGATTTAGAGGATTTTGAAGTTTGGAGATCATAACTGTATGGATTGGATTACTGTAGAAGTGAAAAATGTTACGCGGA
>QANU01113528.1:31885-42140 GCA_003254905.1 Nissolia schottii | reverse complement strand
GTAAAGTTAATGAGCACGAGAACCTAGATAAGAAAGACTAGATCCCCAGTCACCTAGTAAAGTAGATAAAGCCATTCAGGACCTAGGCAAAGATAATAATCAGTAGGGGTATTAGTATGCATGAGACGTAGAGATCTCCTGGGTGGCCTGGAAGATAATGGAGTAATGAACGATAGAGGACACGAAGAAACTCCCACTGAGAACAAAGCGTTCTCACCCCCACTCCTTATGGGTCTAGGTATGCATAGCGAAGGGATCAACGGAAGACCGCAGCAGGATAGTTACCAGCCGGAGCCAAGTGAAGATGTCTGCAATAGGTGGATAGATATTTTGTACTATGATTTATGACTCTTGTTAATTGTTTGTATCATTACCTATTAATAAGCAATGTGTAATAATCTGTTGGACCTTGAATTGTGCTTATATGTATATTTATATTTCTCCAGCTTATCACCACCTTATCTGCCAGATACGTTAGCATTTGTATATATATGTTTCCTTGTTCACGCACGGCTCCTAATTTGCAAACTAATACAATAAAAGAATGATTTTCAAAATGGTCCATACTTTCAACTAAGAAATAATTTCCAAGTCTAAAGTAGGGACTAAAAGTAACCCCACCAAAGAAGAAAACAACCTAGTGAGCATTGTTTACTACGTACGGGTAAACAGTTAGCTAGGGGTGTTTCATTTGGTATCAGAGCAGTTTGGTTCAATGGAGCCTGAGGAATGAGCTTATCTGCACTTCCGAGCATGTCTCATTTTCAGCTTGCTCGGTGTTTAAGTATAGCACCATGGTGCATTAGGTCCAAGTGCATACCTCAGTGGTACCGAAACACTGACATGTCCTTGTTTCCTATGCCCATACAAAACAAATTCGCCATGCACTAAGCCTCGTCTTTTAAGATAAGGAGTAGTGTGGCATAATGCACTCTATCACTTTGTTTTAATTCAACTGTTGCGTTTTTCAGGAACATAGAGCCTAGCTAACTCTGTGTCTTGTTAAGTGTATTCAGGGCTTGATAGCTAGTGCAGAGTGGACTCTATAAAACTTGTTCTCTAGGAACTTGGCCTTCTGCTTAGTGTCTCCCTGCTATTAGACCGTTGCTCATTGGAAGAGAACGGATCGTTCAGAAAATGAACCCCTAACCATGGGAAGCCCTTTGTTCATTCTCTCCATTAAAGTACTCCCACGCACATGCATCCATCCATCGAGCAAGAATTCCTTTGGAAAATCCTTTGTTCCAATCCTCGGTAAAACACTCCCCTATGCCTATATGTTCACTTCAGCAAGAGATCCTTTGGAAAAAGACCTGAGCCTTTACACCGTTTTAAATTCGTGCTCCTGCAAATCTTTGACTTTCCCTATGGAAGAATTTTCGGTTCAAGGTTGAACGTTCTATTCTTTTGAAGGAATAGAATCTGAGATAGTTCTCTCCCCCCATTTTATTGCCTGTCAGACGAGCCATGCCATCCTGTTCCAATAGAACCTAGCTGACCTCGTCAACCTATTCCGATGGGGTAAGATCCTGATTCTTCTATGTCGGCGCCTCGAGCAGATCAAGCCTTCGCTTTCCAAAATTCGAACCATGATGCAAGATGTACCCTTGCATTTGCTAGGGAAATTAGACTTAAATAATAAAAATAAATAAATAAAATAAAATAAAATAAAATACCCCTTGAGCATAAGATAAGATTTTCGAATAACTAAAAGATCTTTAGAAAGCACTCGGTTATTTTAGGTACCCTAATAAGATTGATTAGGAGAATGACGTAGTTCGGAGGAGCGTACCGTTTAAATATAGAACAGTAGTTAGGGAGAAAATGGAATAGAGACCCTAACTAGTTTAAGGGAGATTACAAGAGATAGTGGCTTCAACATAGTAAAAGCATGCGACAACCCCTAGGAAACTTAAAATTTGAACAGATTATCTAAATTAAAATCCAGTTAATCAGAAGAAGTAGGGAGTGGCATAAAAGTTAGACAAAGCTTGGCAACAAACTATAAGCACGGAGATAGGTAGAACCCTGATAGAGAAGAGGCTGATAGAAATCTTATAGGTTTAGTATACCCCTACCTTGCCATAAGTTTAAATTCCCCCAAATAGATAAGTAATTCCCTTTGGGATACGTCCTTTGAACTGGGATCCTCAACCAAAATCCTCACTCCAGGAATCCCATAGGGTGGAAATAATAGGAGAATGATGGTTAGAGCTATCCGGAGGAATGGTTAACACAATATAATATGTTTCTGATACAAAGTGATGATTCGGTAGGACTAATGATAGGAGCCTTAAGGGAGTTTAGGAAGAGTTACAAGGAATAGCCATGCCCTAGTAAGGAGAAAACCCTTAGCGGTTAACGATTTTATAGGCAAGTTTGCCCCAGTTTGGTTAGTTAGGAAGATCGGGAGTAAGACGAAAGTTAGAGGAACCTTGGAAACCGTAGGAAGAGGTCAAATCTAAAATTTGGGGAAGAAAACAAATACTAATAAATAAGTGGATGCTCTAAACCTTGTGGCCAAATTAGCCAGTACATAAAAGAAGACTAGAAATCATTTAGAGATGGCCATTAGTAAATCATAAGATGACCCTTAGGCTTAACAATCCATTAGAGAAGTTATGGAACCACGACAAAACGAGCACGTGATTCAAGGAATTGTAACCAATTTTCAAGGAGATTTCATGTGTTGATGCCTACAAGATTTGTTGCGCCACTAGGAGATGGAAGAACGCAGCAAGAGCGTGGTGGGACACGGCAGACCCCTCCTAGAGTAAGTGGAGTTGCCCTGCCTGGAGTTAATTGAAAACCTCAATGCTAACGTATACTTCTTGAGGAACCTCGAACCCCAAGGTGAAGCGGAGTCTAGGGGCTACACCAAGGAGACATGTCAGTTCGGGAATACCGAACTCGGTTTGAAGAACTTAGCAGACACACTGGGACGCACGTGGAGAGCTTGGGAACTTGTGGAGACAGGAAGGGTAAAGGGAAGATGGTCGTGCCAGAAGGGCAACGGGCAAGAACCGCTATAGGGAACGCAACGGCTTCTCTAAAAATGACCACTGTAACCTTAACCGAAAAATGGAAGACAATGTGAGAAAATCTTACCTTGGATTGTTCTAAAGGTACGAATTCTCACTACCTCTAAATTGCGAGGACGAAATTTCTGTAAGGGGGGTGGAATGTAACATCCCGAATTTTCCCCTTATGGAGATTTTGCCTAAATCCTAATTTCTCTTAATTAAAAGCACATTAGGGGCGATTATCTGGACTGAAAAAATTACTTAGAAAATTAATTACTTCCAAATGCCAGTCAAATACTTGCTTCTCGATCTCGCGGAGTGCCGCAAGGTCCGTGCCGAATTTCATCGAAAACCGGAATCCCGATAGGCACCTAAGGTATCTGTGAAAATTACCCTCCGGGCAATAAATTCACAAATGCCTTAACCTGACATACCACTATGATCAGGGAAATTAGTCGGTCGCGGATATGTGCCCGAAATATTTTTAAGATATTTCTACACGAGCGACTAACGATCGAATGTGATCGAAATTGTACAGGAAACCTTAATGGTTATCCATATGCTAAGATATTTTCTAAAATAATAATGTAATAATATATATATATATACATATAAAATAATAATAACAATTAAATAATGATAACAATTAAATATATACGTACATATATGTATGCTCCAGGGGGTGTAATCCCCTGGTGAAAGAAACGAGCAAAAGATATATATATATATATAATAAAATATATTATATATAATATAATAATAATGATATAATAACATTAATACTAACAAAGTGTATATGTATACACATCCACTGCACGTCCCCCCTTCCCGAAAAGCAACGGCAAAAGATATATACACATATATGTAAATAGATAATAATAATAATATAATATAATAATATTAAGCAAACAAAAGATCAAGCACAGTGCTTGTCTTTGAATTGCCTATAAAAGGCAAATCCCCCTAAAGCTTTGTGCTTCGTTTTTTTCTTGTGAGGCAAGTTGCCTCACTTGCTGTTTCGTTCACTTTCTTTCATTTGTTCAAATTCGTGCACATTGCGGAAGCGCTGTCAGACTCCGGAAAAATAGGATGAGTACACCCACGCAGAGAGAATATTTTTCTCTTTATTTCTACCGGTTCAGAAACTCGTTTTGAGGTGGGTAACTCTAAGCCCACTATCTATGTGGTTTGTTTAATGATTGTTTAAATGCATTTCTGTGTATGTGAATGAAAAACTATTTTGCAAAAACTACGAGAAATGAGTTAGGGAAGCTAGATTTAGAGGATTTTGAAGTTTGGAGATCATAACTGTATGGATTGGATTACTGTAGAAGTGAAAAATGTTACGCGGATCAAACCCTAGAGAATTTGCTCTCTGGGGCGATTTTTTTACTGTAGCATTCGATTAAATTCCCATGGATTCGAATGAAAGAAGAGTTTGGATTTCAATCGAATACTTGGGAATTTCACTCGAGTGAAAGACCGCGACGGATTTCAATCGAATACTTGAGGATTTCAATCGAATGAAACCCCGAGAAGGATTTCAGCCGATTGAATCCCTAAGGGATTCGATTGAAAGAAGCAATCGAATGCACAGCTTTTAAGCATTCGAATGCCTACTGGAAACTTGTGATTTTAAAGGTTCTATGGAATCCAACAAGCATAGTTATGTATGTCTTTATGTAATTTAAGCATGCATCATGAGGAAAGGCCGTCGTAAGAGTTAGGACGACCTTAGAGAATTAGAAGTTTACGCTCAAAGTTAATGAAGATCATAATTGAACCCTAGGAAATAAAGAAGGTTAGGAAGGTCCCGACCCCAGTTGGTACGGTAGACCATAGTTAAGGAGTTTAGTTATATGATTAGGAAACCGCTATTCTCTTGACAAGTCTTACAGACACGCCCCTCACCAATTCAGCAAGATGGATTGGTAAGAGCAACGCAGGTAGAGAGACCTGAATATGAAAGAAAAGAGAACAGGCAAAGGCCTGAAAGTAAAGAGAACAGGCAAAGGCCTGAAAGAAAGAACAGGAATAGTCCTATAAGAAAGAAAGGGGGACCCCAAAAGTAAAGAACTAAGACTAAAGTAAAGAGAAACGAGTCCAAGCCTAATCGCGCCAAAGGGCCGGTCCCTCGCCATCCCGGTAAGGGGGGTGGTGGTACTTGTCATGATGATGAATTACCTCCTATGAGCTTAACATGGTTAGCTACCACTCCGGTTCAAGCGCTGCCGGGTCATCATGATAGGGAATAGAAGGAGGTTGTAACCGAAGGCCACGGTTACATGGGTGGAAGGACTACAAGAAGAAGGATGCTAACCCAGGTAAGCTGGTATGCATAAGAGATTCCCAGATTTCCCCCATGCAATATGTAGTTAGTAGTTATATGCAAGCATGAATGAATGAATGTATGTATGCCAGTATGTATGCAAGTATGTATGTGTATATATGTTTATGCATTATGTATCGTCAAGGGAACGTCCCAAGACGACTATTATGTCTTTAGTAGTAATGTAAAGTTAATGAGCACGAGAACCTAGATAAGAAAGACTAGATCCCCAGTCACCTAGTAAAGTAGATAAAGCCATTCAGGACTTAGGCAAAGATAATAATCAGTAGGGGTATTAGTATGCATGAGACGTAGAGATCTCCTGGGTGGCCTGGAAGATAATGGAGTAATGAACGATAGAGGACACGAAGAGACTCCCACTGAGAACAAAGTGTTCTCACCCCCACTCCTTATGGGTCTAGGTATGCATAGCGAAGGGATCAACGGAAGACCGCAGCAGGATAGTTACCAGCCGGAGCCAAGTGAAGATGTCTGCAATAGGTGGATAGATATTTTGTACTATGATTTATGACTCTTGTTAATTGTTTGTATCATTACCTATTAATAAGCAATGTGTAATAATCTGTTGGACCTTGAATTGTGCTTATATGTATATTTATATTTCTCCAGCTTATCACCACCTTATCTGCCAGATACGTTAGCATTTGTATATATATGTTTCCTTGTTCACGCACGGCTCCTAATTTGCAAACTAATACAATAAAAGAATGATTTTCAAAATGGTCCATACTTTCAACTAAGAAATAATTTCCAAGTCTAAAGTAGGGGCTAAAAGTAACCCCACCAAAGAAGAAAACAACCTAGTGAGCATTGTTTACTACGTACGGGTAAACAGTTAGCTAGCGGTGTTTCAAACATAAATAAAGATGTAAGTGCGAATATAAGCTTAAGGAAATGGAAGAAAAATGAAGAGGTTGAAGTGTGAGAACCGCAAATGTAACTCAGATTCTACTTAAAGATTAAGGTATGGGCAAACGGGGAAGTAGAAGAGCAGACATGGGAGTTAGAAGCCAATATCCAGAAAGCCTATCCGGAGTATTTTGCGAGATATGGACATCTTTCAATTTCGAGGACGAAATTTTTCGAGGGGGTGGAATGTAACATCCCGACTTTTTCCTTCACTAAAACGTCGCATAATAAATAATTACGACTATATTAATGAGGAAAAGATGGAATAAAAATGAAATAAAATTCCCATATTAATTTTATCCCAGTAATATTAGTTAAAAAGAGTAATTTGGTGATCTCGTGACGCTGGTAACGTTTGGGTCGATATTAGGTATTATTCGAAGTTACTTGTGACTCAATAGGAGTCTGTAAAATATATTAATATGAAAATAAATTCAAGAATATTCCAACTAAGATTTAAATATTAATAAGGAAAATTAATAGATCACAACGGTATGTCCGGAATATTTTTAGGACGTCCGGACATAAATAATTAATGAGCGAATATGACCGAAAACACACTAAGGGCAAAATAGGAATTTTGGATGGCCAAAGGCCACTAAACCCCCACGGCAGCCCATACCCGAAACATACACACATATACACCAAGAGTTCTTTCATCTTCATTTTTCCTAAGGTTCCATGACCTAAAGCTCCAAATCCACCAACATCCTTTGCCTTTCATCACCATAAATCACTTCCAAACCTATCAAGGAGACAAGCAAGAGTACAAGGCTAGGAGTTCTCTTCACTTGGAGGAAAGGAAATCAAGTTCCATAACCCTAACCCTCCATAATCTAAGCTTTCATCCTTTCTTGGCAAGAAGGCTCAAGCAAGCAATCAAGCCTCAAGTTCATCTTTTCCATCATCCAACAAGCTCTTTAGGAAGTGGGTAACTCTAGTTCCTCACCTCTTGATGGTGGATGAGTGTTTATATGTTTATATGATTATGTGCCTATGTATGTGATTTAGTGATTTTAAGATGAAATATGTTGGAAATGATGTTAGGATGTAGGAGGATGATTCTGAAGGGTCTTGTGACCTGGATTAGATAGGATTATGATGTGTGAAATATGTGTTAAACTCAACTAGGGTTCCATGGGAGCAAAGGAGGAAGAGGATGGAAAATGATGCATTCGGTTTATCAGTTTCGCCCAGTGACCGCTGAGCGGCCTCTGGTGCCGCTGAGCAGACCACATGAACTCCAGAGCACTGAGCGGGAGGCGGTTACCGCTGAGCGGTCTGCAGGCCACGTGGAAAGTCTGAAAAGATATTTTCTTAAAAGATAAGGTTTGGTGGAGATATTTTAAAAGTTGTCAGACCGCTGAGCGAAGGGATTCTTACCACTGAGCGATAAGGCTCCTGCCGCTGAGCGAGAATGTTTTCAGTGCTGAGCACTAGAGCTCAAATCGCTGAGCGGGCAAAGGTTTCCGCTGGGCGGCTTGAGGCCAGAATGTTTCATGGAACTTCTCTTGAGGTACATAATCTGCTGTTTGATGCCGTAGATATGATTGATAACTGAAATGTATGTAATTCATGCTGTATGTGAATGTAAGTGAACATGTAAAGTATATCCTGTAGATGAATCTGTAAACGATGTGTAGTATAAGAGGTAATCTGTAGATCTTCATGCATTCATGCTGAACCAAGTCAAAGAATTAGACATAAATCTGAGATAAATAAAGATTCTGAAATGAACCATAGGGAACAAGTATGCCATGCTGCAGGTACAAGTATGCTATGCTGTAGGTACCCAAAATGCTGAACATGCTGAACTAGGGCCAATGCCCAATGCTGCTGAAAAGGCTAAATGCCATATGCTGAAAAGGGCTAAATGCCCAATACTGAAAAGGCTATATGCCTATGCTGAAAAGGCCGTGATCACGTGAGCCAACTTATGATCCCACTTCAGGAGGTCTAGGCATCCTGAATGTGGAAGCCCGCCACAGGTGGTGTCCAGATGGCATACCTGGAGGTGTGCGGTTACCACGCCTATGCATTGTCGAAAGGGGGCAAGCTTATGTGGGGGTACAATATCCACCCACTGTCGAGGGGTCCCGAGGGGGCACACGGCAGGTGGAAGCCCACCGCAGGAAGGTCCAGACAGTGCGGCCTGCACTGAGGGTGCGAGGTTATTCCGTCATACTAGTGTCAACAGAGGACATTACTATGGTGGGAATAACACTTATTCTGTTATGCTGTTATGCTGTATGCTGTCACATTCTGCCCTGCACACGTATATTCTGTGGCATGTTTATTATGCTGATTCTGTCATATTTCTACTAACGATTATGCTGATTCTGTCGTATTTCTGCTGATGACTATGTTAGGCACACTCTGATATTTATTCTGCTGATTCTGTCATGTTTATGCTGAAACTTATGTTGAAACATATTCTGATGATTCTGTGATGTGTATTCCGATCACTCTGTCGTGCATACTCTCATGATTGTGCTATGCTGGATTGAATTCTAAATGTATTCTATGATGTATTCTGATTATTCCGGATGTGTATTTCTGCTGTTATGCCGTACCGTCAAGAGCACGCTCGAGACGGCTATGTATATTCACGAAATGTTAATCAGCACGAGAACGTAGTAAGCCAGAGTAGTTCCCATGTCACTTATTAATGCAGATAAAGCCGTTCAGATAGGCCAGATAATAAATGGTAGGGATTTTAGTATACATGTTCACTAGAGATCTCTGAGTGGCCTGAAGTCCGACATAATCTGATACGAGACTCAGGAACTAAAGTTATTTCCGCTAAGAACCCACCATTCTCATCCCCACTGTTTTATGACTTCAGGTACCGAAGATGCTTCCTATTCTGTGAATGCTGATAAGCCGCCGCAGCACCGTGAGTGGCCAAGATAGTAGAGAAACTTAGAGAGCTGGATGCCAGGATCTTTGCCAAAGGCCTACTGAGTAGTATTCCAGTAGCCTTGTATTTTGATGTTATATATTCCGGATTCTATAGATGATATTTTAGTTTATGTACATGTTATGTGTAGCTTACTTATTGTATATACAACTATGTGACGGATATGATGGACCACATGAATGTATAATAAATGCTTTATTAATATACTGTTATACGCTTTGTTATATTTACTTCTTCCCAACGCATGGCTCTATTTTAGTAATTATTCAATGCAAATGAAAAGATCGAAACGGGTCCATATTTTCTTAAGTAACTATTTTCAAAAGATAACTATGGACTAAAGTATTCCGACCGAGTAGACAACAACCTAGTGAGCATTGTTTACTACGTACGGGTAAACAATTAGCTAGGGTGTTTCATTGTGCATGGCTTGTTAGGTGTCATTGTGCATGGTTTATTAGATGTCATGGCTTCTAATTGCTAAGTGCATATCAAGCAATCTGTGGCTGATTACTTTGGCTTCAGTTAAGTGAAATGATGAGAGAAAACATGAGTGCATGACCATATTTTAGGTGTCATTGTGTGGAACTAGGTTTCCCTAGTTGTTCTAATTGTTTAATACAATATGTTTTGATGATGACAAATACAATATGTTCTAATTGTCTACGCTTATTGTATATGCTTATATTTGTAGAACTAGGTTCCCTAGTTGGCCTAGATCTCGATGATGACAAATAGAACATATCAAATAGATAATGACAATTAGAATGTAAAAGGATGTCATATGCGAAAAAGAATACATTTGATGTTGTATGCTAAATAGAATACATTTGATGTTGTGTGCTAAATAAAATACATTTGATTTTATATGATTGAACTTGATGATAATTATATAGCCTACACATCATACAATGATATATGAGAAACATCCTTTTGAGAACATATCCAATAACTCTCTATATGTGCTTGATGGATTAACTATTGGATATATTTGTGTCAATATGTATATGCATGAATATCAAGTGCTATAGTGTTACAATGCATGCATGCTAG
>QANU01113528.1:4723-31011 GCA_003254905.1 Nissolia schottii | reverse complement strand
AGGTATCCCTCTAGTTGCTTAGGGTGTGGTATCCCTAAGGTTTGGTTCTTGAGGCTTCTACACAAAGGTGGGGGATCCTAAGTATGAGGAGTGCTCTTGGATGTAAATGTTTGTCAAGCACCTAAGTTAGAAGCTTGATGATAGTGGAGAAATCTTGAGCAAATCGCTTGGGGACTGGACGTAGATCACAGGGGTGGTCGAACCAGGATAAATCACTGTTTGCAATCTCTCTAACTCTACCTCTTTATTTATTGCAAACTTATATTATTGTCTTGTACATTTGAGAATTGCATCTATTGATAAGTGTTTATAATTAAGTTGCTCTCTTGATCTTATTGTTTTATTACAAACATAATTGAGCATGCTTATGTTACATCTTTAATTATTTTATTCCGTTGTATAGTAATGTTAATTGCATGAAAATGCAATATTTGTTGAAATTGGAATAATTTCTAAAATACCCAATTCACCCCCCTCTTGGGTATTGGTTACCAAGACCAACACATTGTGCATGTCTTCATTTTCTTTATCTTAGGCATTGTGTTTGCCTTTGGAGTTCATCATGGGCTGAAGTAATTTAAATTGATGAAATTAATTTTTGGAAATCAAAATTAAGGAGACAAAATGATTATGGCCTTGGATTATGTAACATCCCACATTTTCCTTAGTAAGAATTTCACAGGAGAAATACCCATAGAAGCCCTTATGTGGGTTAACCGGGTAGAAACCTAAAACCCTAAGGACGGACCTGTCTGTAGAGGATTTCCTGTTTAGTTTCTCAAAATTTCAATGACACTTAAATAATCCCTTATGGCCCTTAGGATTGGATGGTAAGTCCAGATTGTCGGAAAAACGGAGTTCCGCTCAGTTTTGGACGATTCTGTAGACACTAGAACAACCCCGTTTTGTCCCGTTTAGCCGGTAAAATTGAGCAGAGAGCCCCGAGTCTCTGGAAACCCAACCGGTACTAGGGAAAAATTTTAGACACCTTAGAATAGTCCCACGACCCCATTGGGAAGGTCGGGAAGTGACGAAAGTCACCGGGGCTCGATGACGTGTTAAAGGTATCTGTGAAAAATAGTCCTCCGAATAAAAATTCACCAATGGCTTAACCCAATAATATTCCCATGTAGGTGGAAAATAGAGGATCGCGACGGTATAAGCGGAATATTTTTCGGACGACCGTGCGCGACGCATTGGCACTGCGAGCGATAAAACACGAGCGAAACGGGACCGGGAGGCAGTCAAAAATGGAAACCAGCACGTGGGGAATCAGATGGCAAGGGAAAATAATATAAAATTCAATCACTATTCATTGATTTGACCTTTTAATTATCTTTTGAATTAATTAATTATTAAAGAAAATAAAAAAGGGCAAATGGTAATTATTCCAAGGGGCAAAAATGTAATTTTTGGGGGCAGAATTTTGGCTATAAATAACCCTTCATTTTCAGAAAATTTGAAGAGAGAAATTTTCTCCGGAGCTAGCCGAAACTCTGCCCGTGTGCGCCGCGGTTACCCTGCAGAAACTCTGCCGGACGCTTGGACCGTGCTCAAGGCTTGGAGGACTGCTCTCCCCCATCCTACTCACCTCCTTGGTGGTTGTGTTTGATTATGTGTATGTGTATGCTTCTATGTTTATGTATGTTTATGTATGCTAGAACTCATGCTAGGATAGGGAGATGATTCTGAAGGGTCCTGTGACCTGGACTAGCTAGTTTTATAATGGTTGGAATATGTGTGAGAACCTCAAGAAGTGGCCATGAGAAAGGAGGAAGAGAAAAGAAAGAAAATCATGCACTCGGTTTTAGCCTCGCCCAGGTACCGCTGAGCGGCCCCAGGCGTCGCTGAGCGGAGTGCATTAGAACCATGTTTTTAACACGTGAACTCCAGGGTACTGAGCGGTCAGAAGGTTCCGCTGAGCGGCCTGAAGGTCACTAAGGGTAAGGATAAGGATGGAAAGATATTTTTGAAAGCCGGGCCCAAGCCCGCTGAGCGAAAGAAGTTACCGCTGAGCAATGAGGCTCCTATCGCTGAGCGAGATGAGCTCAGACCTCTGAGCGAACAAGAGGTTCTGCGGAGTAGCCTGAGACCAGAACTTCTTATGCATGCTTTCTTGAGGCACATAGTCCAACAAGCTATGATTGATATGATATATATGACTGAAGTATGTGAGCTATGTGATGTAACATGTTAGGAGCCCATGCATTATGATTATTTGAGGTAAAATGTTAGCATGCCATGCATCATGTTAAGGTATCTTTAGAGGTTTAGGAGTTAATCAAGTAATAAGTAAAGAGTATAATGGAAATGAACCTTAGGGAATAAGTCATGCCATGATATGTGCAAAGAAAGTAAAGAAAAGAAGAAAGGTTATGAGAAAGATAAGATGATGAGATGATGAAATGATATGAGAAAGAAAAAGAAAAGATGATGTTTGCTGTCGGTAGGTGGCTGGCAGCGGGTTCACTCTTCTGTCGTTAGGTGGCTGGCAGGAGAGATGAATCGATTATGATGCACAACCTTCCTGTCAGTAGGTGGCTGGTAGGAAAGGGGTCACTTCCCTGTTTTAGGTGGATGGTAGGGAAGGGGACGGTGATTGTTGTCGGTAGGTGGCTAGCAACGGATTCACTTTCTTGTCGGTAGGTGGCTGGCAAGAAAGGGGAATCAATGATGTATTATGATTGTTGTTGGTAGGTGGCTGGCAGGAGAGATGAATCGATTATGATGATGATTATTGTCGGTAGGTGGCTGGCAACGGATTCACTTTCCTGTCGGTAGGTAGCTGGGAGGAGAGATGAATCGATTATGATGATGATTGCTATCGGTAGGTGGCTGGCAGCAGATTCACTTTCCTGTAGGTAGGTGGCTTGCAGGAAAGATGAATCAAACAAAGAAAAGAATAAGAAAGGTATGAAAGAAAGAGGAAAGTAAAGAAAGAATAAAGTATAAAAGAAAGAAAGAAAGACTTATAGTATGTGATGCATGCTTGAATGTATGTATGTAAGGTATGTAAAAATGTATGTATGGAAGTATGAATAAGTAAGAAGATAAGTAAATATGAGGAAGATAATTAAATATGAGGTAAGTACCGTCAAGAGAATGCTTGAGACGGCTATGTAAGTATGCGAAGGAAAGTAACAAGCACGAGAACTTAGTAAGCAAGAGTAGTTCCCTTATCACCTAGTAACATAGATAAAGCTGTTCAGGACCTTAGGCCAGACAATAATCAGTAGGGATGTTAGTATGTATGTTCACATAGAAACACCTGAACGGCCTGGAGTATAACTAAATGAAACCCGAGAGCGCAGAGGTACAGTTTCCACTGAGAACCTACCGCTCTCATCCCCACTACCTTATGACTCCAGGTAGCATGATGTGAACGCCGAGACGGAGCAGGTATCGGAAGACAAGCAGAGTTGTGGATGCCAGAGCCAGCCGGAACCAGTACTTTGTTAGGGGCAACTGAACAGTGTTACAGTTAACCCCTGTATTTTGAGGACATGTATTATGTATAGTCAGACATGTGGCTTGTATATTATTTATTGTAATTATAACCATGTGATTTTGTGATGGACCAAAATGTATGTACAGTTTATACTTTGCTATTACTCGACTGTTATTCGCTAAGCCTAAGGGCTTTACCGCTTGTTATAGTTGTTCTGTCCGACGCATGGCTCTATTTTATTAAATAATCGATGCAAATGAGAAGTTTAAAATCGATCCCTATTTTCCTAAACGCCTATTTTCCAAAACTACTAACGGACTATAAGTATTCCCACCAGGTAGAAAACAACCTAGTGAGCATTGTTTACTACGTACGGGTAAACAGTTCGCTAGGGTGTTTCAGATTACTTGTCATCATGCATGCCTATTGTTTTGCTAAGTGTTTAGCAAGCTATCCGCGGCTTGCCAAGTACCATGGCTGAAACTTGTTGCCAATTTCAATTTCTGAAATTAATTTTTGGAAACAAAAATCAAGGAGACAAAATGATTATGGCCTTGGATTACTTGTCATCATGCATGGCTATTAGGTGTCATTGTGCATGGCTATTGTTTTTCTAAGTGTTTAGCAAGCTATCCGTGGCTTGCCATGTACCATGGCTGAAATTTGTTGGAAAATTTATCACTTAAGAGGGTGTTCATGATAGCATGTTTGTCCGTTAATTGTCCGGTTACGCACGTACTCGTGCACTCGAAAAATAAAACGAACGGCCCAAAATTCATCTAAACATAATTTGGCATACATCAAACACTTAAAATGAGAAATTTAAATTGATCTTAGGTACTCGAAAATTTTCTCTCGTAAGAGTGTAGTTTTCGGGTACCTTCCATACGTATTTAAATTCTGACGATGATTGAAATTCGGTTTGGATATCGCAAAATTCCACGAGATTGCGAAACCATTATTTTGACTGGTATATATATATATATATATAATTTTTTTTTTGAAAATTTCTTTTATAATTAGATTTTCCAGTCTAAATAATTGTCTCGAAATTAATTAATTAAGCAAATTTTTCTTAGGGAAAAAGTGAGATGTTACACACAATGCCCTCACCGAACACTACGGTGATAATCAGAAACACACCAAGCACTACGGTGTTTACAAAACCACACTGAACACTATGGTGCCACAATTGATTCACAATTGTTGAAGAAGTAATACAATGGCTATACTAATCCTAAATTCAGGGCTGGAAGTTTTCCTTAATAGAAAGCACAAATGATATAACAGTTAAGGCTCAAAGGGCTTTATTTTGTTTTGGATTGAAATACCATTGAAATTTAATCAGAACTTTGTGAATGTGAAAGTGAGAATTGAGTTCTGGAGTTATGTTTTGGTTCTGCATGAGTTCCAACCTTATATAGGCAGTGGTGCCTGTTCATGAACCATTGCTAATGCATACAGATGCAAAACAACGCATTGTTTCATGAAAAAACACACCCATTCGAACATGTAATCGATTAACCAAGTGAGGTAATCAATTACACACTTAGTAACTGCCATTTTTCAAATTTCTTAAGTTGGTAATCGATTACCATAAGTATGTAATCGATTACACACATGAAAACCACTTATTTTCAAAATTCTCGAGTTGGTAATCGATTACAGCAAGTTGGTAATCGATTACTTATGTAGAAACGGTTATATTTTCACATTTTTTATGCTGGTAATCGATTACTGAACTACTGGTAATCAATTACTGACACAACAAAGTGTTTTCCAAGTGTTGCAAACCCTAGATAAGTGTTGCTAAATGATTTTAGGGTTTTAGCAAAAGTGTTAGGCTTGTTAGAATGAAAACCTTATGAGCCATTAACCATGATATCAATAACAAGTGCTAACCATTAAACTCTAAGGTAAAAACACTTGAACCTTCAATATGATGATCAGTTGATCGTTGCAATTCATTGGTTGTGTCTTTGCTTTTTTCTTGCTTTTTGTTAATGTGCTTGTCGTCATCAAAACCTAGCCATCATAGGTCAGAGAAAGTATCTTCTTCACAATGTCATTCGAATGAAGTATTTGAATGACAAGGGTTTGGTGCATTCGGTGATCACAGTATAGCCAAGTCATTCGAATGACTGACCTAGATCCATTCGAATGACTCAGACTCATTAAATGCCCAATGGCTATATTAGATCAGTCATTCGAATGAGCCATTCGAATGAATCGGATCTTGGAGTCAGAAACGTCTAGTTCTGCATGCTAACTTCAGGTGCATTAAATGCACAATGGCTAGGATCATCTTGAGCATAATAAATACTCACCAAACTCATCAATTGAAGGCTGAACATTAACTCCATAACATCCAATATTCTCTACTTCATTTATTACAATTATTGAGCCATCTTTTCAAGCTTAAGAGAGAGTTTTATACACATACACCTATAGACCTTCAAATTGTATTATCCACTCTTTAAGAGAGTTTCAAACACACACAAATCATATTCTTGTAAAGAGGGTGAGGTATCCCTCTAAAGTGATTAGGGTGTGATCCCTAAGGGAAATTGCTTGAGGCTCAAGTAGAGTGCTCATCTTGTAAAGGTTGTCAAGCACCTAAGATTCAAGCTTGAAGATAGTGGAAAAAATCTTGAGCGGATTGCTTGGGGACTGGACGTAGATCACAAAGGTGGTTGAACTAGGATAAATTGAGTTTGCATTTTCTTTATCCCTTAACTCCTTAATTTGCTTATGCTCAAGATTGCTTCTTTCTTTGCTTATCCTTAATTTGCATTAATATTTGGTAGTTTTTTAACAACAAAGCAAAGATTTTAAAAATAACCTACATACCCAATTCACCCCCCTCTTGTATATTTGAAGCCACTTGGTAACAACAGTGAATTCGTAGTGACCATAGCGAGTGCGAAAAGCCGTCTTGGGAATATCCTCATCTGCCACCCTTATTTGATGGTAGCCAGAGCGCAAATCAATTCTTGAGAACACCTTAGCGCCCCTGAGCTGATCCATCAAGTCGTCGATCCTCGGCAACGGGTACTTGTTTTTTATCGTAACCTTGTTCAATTGTCAGTAGTGGATGCATAACCTCATCGAACCGTCCTTCTTTTTCACGAACAGAACTGGGGCTCCCCAGAGTGACGCGCTAGGCCGGATGAACTGCTTGTCTAACAGCTCCTCCAGCTACTTTTTCAACTCTTGCAGTTCCATGGTAGACATATGGTACAGCGCCATTGAAATCAGTCCGGCTCCCAGGACCAAGCTAATGGAAAACCCCACTTCCCTCTTCGGGGGAAACTCCGGAATCTCCTCTAGAAATATATCCGGGTATTTGCATACCACGGGGATGGGTGCTACGTCTTGCTTTACCTCCACTTCTAATGACGCCAGGAAAATGAAACTCTGATTTCCCAGCGGGCAGCAGTAAAGAACCACTGATTCTTCCTTGGGTGGGGGCGTAACCGACGTCACGGTCGGGAAAGTTACCAACTTCCTAGCGTAATCCAAGATTACCTGGTTGTTACGTAACCAGTCCATCCTGAGAATAATATCCAAGCCCATCAAGGGTAAACAGATAAGATCAGCTACAAACATCCGGTCTTGTAACTGAAGCAGACATTGGAGACATACTTGACTCGTCTCAACTGGCAGCGCGGTAGGAGTAGACACCCTCAGCGTGTAGGGTAGTGCTATGGGGGATAGATTTAGTCTCCTAACATTATCATACGAAATAAAAGAGTGCGAAGCTCCCGAGTCATATAACACAGTTAAGGTACTACCCAACATTGTGCACTTACCCATAATCAAACCTTCGGCGTCTTCTGCCTCTTCCCCGGATAGAGTGAAAACCTGTCCTTGTTGCGGGGTTGGTGGTGGGAGAGTCGAGCATTGCCTGGCAATGTGGCCTTCCTGTCCACATCTAAAACATGCATTTCGTCCTGCGAGGCATTTGCCCGGATGGAACCTTCCACACTTCGGACATGGCGACCTAGGTTCTCCACCAAGCGTGACTCCTCGAATTTCTTACCCAGAGCCTCGCAGAATGCCACCCTGCTATGGTGGTCTAACTGCCGGCTGCGGAGGGCTCATAAACTACTGCGGGGGCCTAGGAAGTCTTGCTCCTCCCGCGACTGGTGGCCTTACCTCCCATGGTTGGGGTCGTGGAAAAACCTGTCCTCTACCCCTATTAGGGAACTGCGCCTGGAAAGATCCTCTTGGTCTCTGCGCCTACGACAAACTCCCTTGTTCCTCCATCCTCCTCTTATTCCTAGCGTTTCTGGCCCTCGTCAAATTCTTACCCGATTCCTCCAGCGTCATACATTTACTGACTAGGAGAGCATAGTCCTGAATATCCCAGTGATTGATAGCCATCTGAAGTTCCTCCTACAATCCCCTTTGAAACTTCCCACATTTCCACGCCTCATCGGGGTGCAGCTGATAGGTGGAGGATTAACGGTACAACCTCTCGAAAGCCGATGTGTACTTCACGACGGTCACATCTCCCTGCTACAAGGCTAAAAACTCAGCTTCCTTCAGATCCCTCAACCCTTTGGGGAAGTACTTGTTCAGAAGGGTCGTGGTAAACCGCTCCCAGGTGATGGGATTTTCCTGCTACTCCAAAAGGGGCCTAGTGGAATTCTACAAAGTTTTAGCGGCACCTCGTAGCTTCCTGGTCATAAAGCGAGCATTCTGCACCTCGGTACAGGGAACGTCCTCAAAGACCTACTCCATTTCTTCTATCCAGTCCTTCAAAAATCGGAGGATTAGCTCTTCCAAATTTTGCGAATTTCTTAGCTTCCGCTTCTTCAGCTGTTGGGGCAGGATTGTGATGCGCAGTGGCGGCTGCCATCTGCGTGGTAGCTGCAGCTTGGGCTTGAGTAGCTTGGGCCTGAACCTGAGTAGCCTGGGCCATCTCTCTAAGAATTTTTGCAAAGTCTGGGGCCTCTATCGCGTGCTGTGTATGGTCTCTTCTAGGCGGCATGGCTGTTCTACGATACCTGCACACATCCCGAGTTGATCAAGCTCAAGAAAAGCAAGCACACATATCTCAGCACATACNCATTAACTCCATAACATCCAATATTCTCTACTTCATTTATTACAATTATTGAGCCATCTTTTCAAGCTTAAGAGAGAGTTTTATACACATACACCTATAGATCTTCAAATTGTATTATCCACTCTTTAAGAGAGTTTCAAACACACACAAATCATATTCTTGTAAAGAGGGTGAGGTATCCCTCTAAAGTGATTAGGGTGTGATCCCTAAGGGAAATTGCTTGAGGCTCAAGTAGAGTGCTCATCTTGTAAAGGTTGTCAAGCACCTAAGATTCAAGCTTGAAGATAGTGGAAAAAATCTTGAGCGGATTGCTTGGGGACTGGACGTAGATCACAAAGGTGGTTGAACTAGGATAAATTGAGTTTGCATTTTCTTTATCCCTTAACTCCTTAATTTGCTTATGCTCAAGATTGCTTCTTTCTTTGCTTATCCTTAATTTGCATTAATATTTGGTAGTTTTTTAACAACAAAGCAAAGATTTTAAAAATAACCTACATACCCAATTCACCCCCCTCTTGTATATTTGAAGCCACTTGGTAACAACAGTGAATTCGTAGTGACCATAGCGAGTGCGAAAAGCCGTCTTGGGAATATCCTCATCTGCCACCCTTATTTGATGGTAGCCAGAGCGCAAATCAATTCTTGAGAACACCTTAGCGCCCCTGAGCTGATCCATCAAGTCGTCGATCCTCGGCAACGGGTACTTGTTTTTTATCGTAACCTTGTTCAATTGTCAGTAGTGGATGCATAACCTCATCGAACCGTCCTTCTTTTTCACGAACAGAACTGGGGCTCCCCAGAGTGACGCGCTAGGCCGGATGAACTGCTTGTCTAACAGCTCCTCCAGCTACTTTTTCAACTCTTGCAGTTCCATGGTAGACATATGGTACAGCGCCATTGAAATCAGTCCGGCTCCCAGGACCAAGCTAATGGAAAACCCCACTTCCCTCTTCGGGGGAAACTCCGGAATCTCCTCTAGAAATATATCCGGGTATTTGCATACCACGGGGATGGGTGCTACGTCTTGCTTTACCTCCACTTCTAATGACGCCAGGAAAATGAAACTCTGATTTCCCAGCGGGCAGCAGTAAAGAACCACTGATTCTTCCTTGGGTGGGGGCGTAACCGACGTCACGGTCGGGAAAGTTACCAACTTCCTAGCGTAATCCAAGATTACCTGGTTGTTACGTAACCAGTCCATCCTGAGAATAATATCCAAGCCCATCAAGGGTAAACAGATAAGATCAGCTACAAACATCCGGTCTTGTAACTGAAGCAGACATTGGAGACATACTTGACTCGTCTCAACTGGCAGCGCGGTAGGAGTAGACACCCTCAGCGTGTAGGGTAGTGCTATGGGGGATAGATTTAGTCTCCTAACATTATCATACGAAATAAAAGAGTGCGAAGCTCCCGAGTCATATAACACAGTTAAGGTACTACCCAACATTGTGCACTTACCCATAATCAAACCTTCGGCGTCTTCTGCCTCTTCCCCGGATAGAGTGAAAACCTGTCCTTGTTGCGGGGTTGGTGGTGGGAGAGTCGAGCATTGCCTGGCAATGTGGCCTTCCTGTCCACATCTAAAACATGCATTTCGTCCTGCGAGGCATTTGCCCGGATGGAACCTTCCACACTTCGGACATGGCGACCTAGGTTCTCCACCAAGCGTGACTCCTCGAATTTCTTACCCAGAGCCTCGCAGAATGCCACCCTGCTATGGTGGTCTAACTGCCGGCTGCGGAGGGCTCATAAACTACTGCGGGGGCCTAGGAAGTCTTGCTCCTCCCGCGACTGGTGGCCTTACCTCCCATGGTTGGGGTCGTGGAAAAACCTGTCCTCTACCCCTATTAGGGAACTGCGCCTGGAAAGATCCTCTTGGTCTCTGCGCCTACGACAAACTCCCTTGTTCCTCCATCCTCCTCTTATTCCTAGCGTTTCTGGCCCTCGTCAAATTCTTACCCGATTCCTCCAGCGTCATACATTTACTGACTAGGAGAGCATAGTCCTGAATATCCCAGTGATTGATAGCCATCTGAAGTTCCTCCTACAATCCCCTTTGAAACTTCCCACATTTCCACGCCTCATCGGGGTGCAGCTGATAGGTGGAGGATTAACGGTACAACCTCTCGAAAGCCGATGTGTACTTCACGACGGTCACATCTCCCTGCTACAAGGCTAAAAACTCAGCTTCCTTCAGATCCCTCAACCCTTTGGGGAAGTACTTGTTCAGAAGGGTCGTGGTAAACCGCTCCCAGGTGATGGGATTTTCCTGCTACTCCAAAAGGGGCCTAGTGGAATTCTACAAAGTTTTAGCGGCACCTCGTAGCTTCCTGGTCATAAAGCGAGCATTCTGCACCTCGGTACAGGGAACGTCCTCAAAGACCTACTCCATTTCTTCTATCCAGTCCTTCAAAAATCGGAGGATTAGCTCTTCCAAATTTTGCGAATTTCTTAGCTTCCGCTTCTTCAGCTGTTGGGGCAGGATTGTGATGCGCAGTGGCGGCTGCCATCTGCGTGGTAGCTGCAGCTTGGGCTTGAGTAGCTTGGGCCTGAACCTGAGTAGCCTGGGCCATCTCTCTAAGAATTTTTGCAAAGTCTGGGGCCTCTATCGCGTGCTGTGTATGGTCTCTTCTAGGCGGCATGGCTGTTCTACGATACCTGCACACATCCCGAGTTGATCAAGCTCAAGAAAAGCAAGCACACATATCTCAGCACATACAACTTAGTAGGATATACACCGAAATTCATGCCCGGAACCATAGTGCAGCTCAGCCCGTAGGCTCACGTAGGACCAAACTGCTCTGATACCAACTGCAACACCCTAGTTAATTGCTTATGCTCGAGCCATAAGCAATGCTCACTAGGTTGTCGATCCCCTGGTGGGAATACTTATAGTCCGTAGTTACTTTGGAAAATACAAGGCTAGGGAAAATATGGACCAGTTCAAAACGTTCCTATTTACTATATAGTCACAAAGTATGAGCCACGCTCGGATCAAACATATAAGGCAAGCGATAGCACTCCAGCTCACTTAGGTAAAACTTCATAGCGTTAATAACCTTCATAAGCAGTTATATACACAAACTTGGTCCGTCACACATATTTACATCCATAGTAAGGTAATAGAATAGCTTGTTTACAATTACCATACACATACAGATCCAAGGTACATATTCCAAAATGAAACTAAGCTATCTAGTCTTCAAGATGGGTCCTGGGTCGGGTCTGCTCCTTGGCTTCTCAAGGCCCTGCTGGTGGCTCTCCATAGGGCTCCTCGTAGTTCGCATAGTCTTCGTCTGCTCCTGGAAGCATAAGCGAGTGGGGGTGAGAACTTTTGTCCTCAGTGGGTTACCTTAGCGTCGAGGTGCCTTTTTGCACCCTTATGAACCAGGCCGCTCAGGAGATCTCTAAGTTTACATGCATACTAGGGTCCTACTTGTTATTATCTTGCCTAATGTCCTGAACGGCTTTATCTAGATTATCTAGGTGACAGTGGATCTAGTCTTCCTTATCTAGGTTCTCGCACTTTCTATCCTAGACTGTTACCATATAAACACATAATATCCACATATACATGAATGCAAGGTGATCGTGTCCCATGAGTTCCCTTCGAGCCTGGTGACATGATCGAGCCCCATGCGTTCCCTTCGAGCATGGTGATGTGCAACAATGCCTGCGTTCCCTTCGAGCCTACTATTGCGCACTATGCATGGGTGTATTATCTTTTCTTTTAACCGATATCGTACACACTCTGGTCGCCTTCGTTTGGGCTAAACCAGGCAGAAATCAAACTTTCATTTACTTGTAATCATGTTCTTATGCACTTTTATCTTTCTCATTGGACTCTGTTTCCTACCTTTTATCATCTTTCTTTATTAGGCCTTCATTCAATCATAACCTCTAGTGATCTATTCTCATGATGCATGCTTTCTTCTGCCATAAGAGGCGCATTTGTGCTCATTGGATCATTTGGAACCACTAAAATCTCAAGTCTGCCAGGATGCATTCAAATGCCTAGGTAAGCATTCGAAAGAAATCCCTACGAGTTCTTCCATTCAATTGGAATGGGGTTTCATTAGATTGAAATCCTCAGCATTCTTTCATTCGAATACTAGAGAATTCATTCGATTGAAATCCTACAATTTTCTTTTATTCGACTGCCTGGGAATTCCATCGAATGAAAGCTTCCTTTGGCTTTCATTCGATTGAAAACCTCAAGGATTCGAATGAAAGCTGAAAAATCGCTTCCCTGAGACTCCAGTTCTCAGTTTTCCACAGAAAACCACTGTTCCTAGGGTTCCAATCAGTACAGTTATACATTTCATTCAACAAAATTTCTCAAAACCCTTTTTACCCAGATTTCCCCAAAAATACTACTTAACATTTTCATAGTCAGAAACATAAAATAACACATATACAGTTAAAAATTAAACCACATAGATAGTGGGCTTAGGATTACCCACTTCCTATGTGCGTTTTGGTCGGTTGTCCATGATGAGGGAATTATCCTCGTCACTGGGGTGTGCACCTTATATTTTTCCTAAGCTCGGTAGTGAAACCATGATGTACTGGAACAACACCGACAGAGTAACTTTTCTAAATATTTTCCTCTTCCCTTGCATCTGAAGGTAACTTGGGGACCTTTTATAGGCAGGGCATTTGGCCCCCTGACTCCCTGTTCCCCTTCTCTCTTCTCTTTTTTTTTTTCTTTTCATATATATATAGAATTGTTTATTAATTTACTAATTTCATTAATTAAACCCACACTATTATAGCGTCGTTCTCTGAAAATATCGCGTGCACACAAACATCCTAAAAACTTTCCGAGCACATATCCGCGACCTACTAAATCTCCCGGGCAGGATAACCACCGTTGACAAGCTTTTAATTAAGCAAGAAAATTAGTGTTTAAGCGAAACCCTCGTAAGGGAAAATCCGGGATGTTATAGTATATATGTGCTTTTGTGTATTTGAATGAAAAACTATTTTGTACAAACTATAGAAAATAAGTTGAGAAGGTTAGGTTTTGATGATTTTGATGTTTGGACACCATAACTATACTGATTGGATCACTGTAGAAAGCAAAAGTTACGGTGAGAAAACCCCTGGGAGAAGTTGCTCTCGGGAGGCATTTTTACACGGTTGCATTCGATTGAATTCCTAAGGGATTCGAATGAAAGTTCTTGGATTTCAGTCGAATGAATGAGGTTTCAATCGAATGAAAGCCTGAGCAAGATTTCAATCGATTGAATTCCCTACAATCAAATGAAAGAATCAATCGAATGTTAAAACCCTATTCATTCGAATGCTCACTGAAAACTTGTGTTTTTAAAGGTCCTATGAGATCCATCATGCATAGTTATGCGTAACTTTACATAATACAAGCATGCATCATGAAGAATGGCCGTCTTAGGAATTAGGACGACCTTAGAAAACTAGAAGTTCCACGCGAAAGTCTAATGAAGATCATAACTGAACCCTAGGAAACAAAGAAGGGTTAGGAAGGTCCCGATCCCAGTTGGTACGGTAGACCATAGTTAAAGAGTCTAGTTATATGGTTAGGAAGATACCATTCTCTTGGCATGTCTTACAGACCCTCCCCTCACCAATTTGGTAAGCTGGATTGGTCAGAGCAACGCAGGTATAGAGACCTAATTCAGAAAGTAAAGAGAACGGCCCAAAGCCCAAGAGAAAAGAAAGAGAACAGGACAAGTCTTGTAAGAAAGAAAGGGGGACCCCATTAAAGAGAAGAGTACAGAGAAGCACGACCACGCCTAATCGCGCCCAAGGGTCGGTCCCTCGCCATTCCTATTACGGGAATGGTTGCACCTATTGTATTTGATGATTTCCTCCTATGAGCCTTACATGGTTAGCTACCATTTCGGTAAAGAGCGCTGCCGGGTCGATACAATAGTAGCAAGAAAGAGGTTGTAACCTAGGCCACGGTTACATGGGTGAAAGGACAAAGAAGAAGGACGCTAACCCGGGTGAGCCAGTATACGTAAGAGATTCCCTGATTTCCCCCATGCACTATGTATTTAGTAGTTACATGCAAGAATGAATGAATGTATGTATGTATGCCAGTATGTATGCAAGTATGTATGTATTTATATATGTTTATCCATTATGTATCGTCAAGGGAGCGTCCCAAGATGACTATTATGTCTTTAGTAGTAACGAAATGTTAATGAGCACGAAGCCTAAGTAATGACAAGATTAGTAATCCAACCACCTAGTAATTTAGATAAAGCCATTCAAGACCTACACAAAGATAATAATCAGTAGGGGTATTAGTAGGCATGACACCTAGAGATCTCCTGAGTGGCCTGGAAGATAACGGAGTAATGAAATGATAGATAACGCGAAGGGACTCCCACTGAGGACGAAAAGTTCTCACCCTCACTCCTTATGGGTCCAGGTATGCCAAACGAAGGGATTGACGGACGACCGCAGCAGGGTGGTTCCCAGCCAGAGCCAAGTGAAGACGTTCGCAATAGGTTGATAGATATTTTGTACTATGATCTATGACTCTTGATAACTGTTTGTGTAATTGCTTATTAATAAGCAATGTGTAATTATACGTTGGACCCTGGTTGTGCTTATAGGTATATTTATACTTCTCCAGCTTATCACCACCTCAACTGCTAGATACGTTAGCATTTGTATATGCATGTTTCCTTGATCACACACGGCTCCTAGTTTGCAAACCGACACAGTAAAAGAGTGATTTTTAAAATGGTCCATATTTTCAAGTAAGAAATATTTTCCCAGTTAAAAGTAGGGGCTAAAAGTAACCCAACCAAAACAGAAAACAACCTAGTGAGCATTGTTTACTACGTATGGGTAAACAATTAGCTAGGGTGTTTCATTTGGTATCAGAGCAGTTTGGTCCAAGTGAGCCTGAGGACTGAGCTTATCCGCACTTTTGAGCATGTCTCATTTTCAGCTTGCACAGTGTTTAAGTATAGCACCATTGTGTATCAGGTCCAAGTCCATAAATCAGTGGTACCGGAACACTAATTTGTTCTTGTTTCCTGTGCATACTCAGAATCAGTTCGCCATGCACTAAGTCTTGTCTTTTAAGATAAGGAGTAGTGTGGCGTAATGCACTCTAACGTTTTGCTTTCATTCAACTATTGTGTTTTACAGGAACATAGAGCCTAGCTAACTCTGTGTCTTGTTAAGTGTATTCAGGTCTTGATAGCTAGTGCAGAGTGGACTCTGTAAATCTTATTCCCGAGAAACTTGGCCTTCTGCTAAGTGTCTACCTGCGATTATACCGTTACTCATCGGAAGAGAATGGATTGTTCGACAAGGGAATCCCTAACCAAAGGAATCCCTTTGTTCCTTCTCTCAATCAAAGTACTCCTTTACATTATGCATCCCCCATCCCCGTAAAAGATTCTTTGGAAAATTCTTTGTTCCTATTGTTGATAAGACATTCCCATGTGCCTATATTTTTACCCAAGTAAGAGCTCCTAGGGGAAAGGCCCAAGCCTTTATATCTTGTCAAATTCGTGTTTCTGCAGATCTTTGACTTTCCTTGTGGAAGGTTTTCAGGTTAAGATTTAATGTTTTATTCTTCTGAAGGTGTAAACTCTGAGATAAGTCTTCCCCTTCCTCCCCGGGCCTATCTTAAGAACCATGCCATCTCGTTTCCCTATAATCTAGTTGGTTTCGTCAACATATTCCGATGGAGTAAGTTCGTGATTCTTCCTATTCCGGCATCTTGCACAATTCCCGCTTTTGTTTTCTGACTTTGAACCACGATGCAAGCTGTACTCTTTGCATCTGATAGGGAAATCAGGTTTAACAAATTTTATAAATCACCTCTAAAGAACATCAAATTTAAAAAGATATTCCTTAAGAACGAAATGAGGTTCTCGAATACCTAAGAGATCTGTAGGAAGCATTTGGTGATTCTAGGTAAAGTGAAAAGGTGGATTAGGGAAAAGGAGAGGTAAAAAGGAGGGCATAGTTCGAAGATGGAACTGTAGTTCAAAAGGATATGTAATAGGGACCCTAACTAGTTTAGGGGAAAACACAAGAGACAATGAATTTCGTATAATAAGAACAAGTGAAAACCTCCAAAAAACTTAGGAGCCAAATAGGTGAGTTGCCCTGAATTTCGTGAACAGGAAGAAATAGGAGTGTGAAGTGGGAATCAGACAAAGTATGAAGAAAGATCGAAATGGAGAAAAGTGGGAACTTGGTAATGAAGAGCATGATAGAGCTTTTATAGGGTTAGTATACCCTTACACTTACCACAAATCGGATTTTTTCGAGTAAGTAGGTAGTTCCCCTTAGTGCGCGTCCTTTGATTAGCCAAAATTTTTACCCTAAGATCCCATAGGATGGAAGGGATGATGTGTGTAGTAAGTAAGATCAGTCAGGAAAAGAGGTTAATAAAGTAAAGTATGTGTTGGGCGCAAATTATGGATCTGAGAAAAATCACCAAGGAGAAGGAAGTCGAAGTCCTATGGAGTTTGAAAAGGATCATAAGTCGTAACAGGCCCAATATCATAGTTGAGTGGGAACCACTGAAACGTGAAGGTGTGCGGAGGATTAAGTGAATTAAAGCACAATAGAAACCTTATAGGATCGATGCACCCTTTGCACCCTTTACCTTAAACGTAAGTTGGCATGTTGATAGACCTTGTGTCTAGATTAACCCAGTACATAGAGAAAACTAGAAATCATTTAGAGATGACCATTAGCGAATGATAAGATGACCCCTAGGGTTGGTAACCCATTAGAAAAGCCTACCAGAAAGCTACGAAGGGCTCATGAAACCAAGATAAATAGGCAACTGGACCTTTGAGTTAGAGAAAGTTTTCAGGAGGATTCTGCGCACTGATGTCCAAAGGTCTGTATCAACACGTGAAAGGCGCAACTGAAGCATAGTGGGACGCCGTCAGCCCCCTCCGGAAGCAAGTGGAAATAGGTAGGAACCTTAACCGAAAAAAAAAAATGGAAGACGATGTGAGGAAGGCTTACCCTGGATTGTTCTAAAGGTACAAATTCTCACTACCTCTAAATTTTGAGGACGAAATTTTTCTAAGGGGGTGGAATATAACATCCCGAATTTTTCCCTTATGCATATTTCGCTTAAATCCTAATTTCGCTTAATTAAAACCACATTAGAGGCAATTATTTGGACTGAAAAAATTATTTAGAAAATTAATTGCTTACAAATGCCAGTCAAATACTTGTTTCTCGATCTCGCGGAGTGCGGCAAGGTCTGTGCTAAATTTCGCCGAAAACTGGGATTTCGGTAGGCACCTAAGGTATTGTGAAAATTACCCTCCGGGTAATAAATTCACGAATACCTTAACCTGACATACCCTTAGGACCAGAAAATTTGTAGGTTGCGAATACATGTCCAAAATATTTTTGGGACATCCATTCGTGAACAAACGCGATCAAACATGATCAAAATTACTCATATGAACCTTGGTTATAATGAGATGCATCACCCCTGACATAGAAAATAATAATAATAGTAATATAGGTGTTCCCCTAGATGTACATCCCCCTAATATATCTATATATATATATAAAAAGAGCTATGTAATAATAATAATAATAATAATAAATATAATAGATATATATATATATATATATATATATATGTATATACGTCCCCTGGGACTAAAGATAAATATATATATATACATATATGAAATAATATAATCTATAATATATATAATATAAAATAATAATAAACTACGTAACAGTGGCCATTCGGTCACTGCTGTTGGGAACGTATAGGTGTGTGTGTATATATATATTATAATAATGTAATAATAATAAAGCAAGTAAATATCAAGCACAGTGCTTGCTTTTGGAATTGCCTATAAAAGGCAAGCCCTTGAAGCATTTGTGCTTCATTTTTCCTCCTGAAACAATTTGCTTCATTAGCTACTTGGTTCCTTTCTTTATTTGTCTCGTTCGTGCACATCGCGGAAGCGCTACCGAATTCCAGAAAAATAGGATGAGTACACTAACGCGAATAGGATATTTTTCTCTTCATTTCTACCGATTCATTAATTCATTTCGAGGTGGGTAACTCTAAGCCCACTGTCTATGTGGTTTATTTTATGACTGTATATATGTGCTTTCGTGTATTTGAATGAAAAACTATTTTGTACAAACTATAGAGAATAAGTTGAGAAGGTTAGGTTTTGATGATTTTGATGTTTGGACACCATAACTGTACTGATTGGATCACTATGGAAAGCAAGAGTTACGGTGAGAAAACCCCTGGGAGAAGTTGCTATCGAGAGGCATTTTTACACTATTGCATTCGATTGAATTCCCAAGGGATTCGAATGAAATTTCTTGGATTTCAGTTGAATGAATGAGGTTTTAATCGAATGAAAGCCTGAGAAGGATTTCAATCGATTGAATTCCCTACAATCGAATGCAAGAATCAATCGAATACTAAAATCCTATTCATTCAAATGCTCACTGAAAACTTGTGTTTTTAAAGGTTCTATGGGATCCATCATGCATAGTTATGCATAACTTTACGTAATACAAGCATGCATCATGAGGAATGGCCGTCTTAGGAGTTAGGACGACCTTAGAAAACTATAATTTCCACGCGAAAGTCTACTGAAGATCATTACTAAACCTTAGGAAACAAAGAAGAGTTAGGAAGGTCCCGATCCTAGTTGGTACGGTAGACCATAGTTAAAGAGTCTAGTTATATGGTTAGAAAGATCCCATTCTCTTGGCACGCCTTACAGACTTGCCCCTCACCAATTCGGTAAGCTGTCTTGGTTAGAGCAACGCAGGTAGAGAGACCTGATTCAGAAAGTAAAGAGAACGGGCCAAGGCCCGAGAGAAAAGAAAGAGAACAGGACAAGTCCTATAAGAAAGAAAGGGGGACCCCATTAAAGAGAAGAGTACAGAGAAGCACGGCCACGCCTGATCGCGCCCAAGGCCCGGTCCCTCGCCATTCCTATTCGATGATTTCCTCCTATGAGCATTACATGGTTAGCTACCATTCGGGTAAAGAGCATTGCCGGGTCAATACAATAGTGGCAAGAAAGAGGTTGTAATGAAACACCCTAGCTAACCGTTTACCCGTACGTAGTAAACAATGGTCACGAGGTTGTTTTCTACTTGGTCGGAATACCTTAGTCCATTGTTATCTTTTGAAAATAGTTGTTTAGGAAAATAGGGACCAAATTTTGAAACTTTACATTTGTATCGATCAATTAATAAAATAGAGCCATGCGTCAGAAAGAACAAATATAGCAAGCGGTAAAGCCCTTAGGCTTAGCAGATAACTGTCTAATCATACTAAAGCATATAATATACACCCATCTGGTCCATCAAAACAGTCATGTAGTTATTATAATAAATAATATACAAGTAACATGTTCAATAGATACCATACATAACATTAACATACAAGGGCTAACTGTAGCATTTCCCATTTTACCCCTAACAGAGTAATAACTGCCGTTGTCTCTGGTGTCCCTGTCTGGTTCTGACCGCCTTATAGCTCCCTTGCCGGTTCGGCATCATCCCCGTAGTATGAGTCACCACCTGTTCCTGAAGTCATAGGGTAGTGGGGGTGAGAACGGTAGGTTCTCAGTGGAAATAACTCTAGTACCTGTATCTTGCGGTTCATTAGGTCGGACTTCAGGCCGCTCAGAGATCTCTAAGTGAACATACATACTAAATATCCTACTGTTTATTATCTGGCCTATCTGAACGGCTTTATCTACATTACTATGTGATATGGGAACTACTCTTGCTTACTACGTTCTCGTGCTGATTAACATTTCGTGGATATACATAACCGTCTCGAGCGTGCTCTTGACGGTACGGATATAGCAGCAGAACTATACATCCAGAGTAATCAGAATGCATAACAGAATACACTCAGAATACATTCAGTTTAACAGAATCATCAGAATAAACATGCCTAATAGAATGTACATGTTCATAACAGAATGTGACAGCCTAAACCTGCATAACAGCATAACATCATAACCTGCTTTGAAATATGTGTTATTCCCACCATAGTAATGTCCTCTGTTGACATTAGTATGACGGAATAACCTCGCACCCTCAGTGTAGGCCGACACTGTCTAGACCTTCCTGCGGTGGGCTTCCACCTGCCGTGTGCCCCCTCGGGACCCCTCGACAGTGGGCGGATATTGTACCCCCACCTAAGCTTGCCCCCTTTCGACAATGCAAAGGCGTGGTAACCACACACCTCCAGGTATGCCATATCGACACCACCTGTGGCGGGCTTCCACATTCAGGATGCCTGGACCTCCTAAAGTGGGATCATAGTGTGGCTCACGTGATCACGGCCTTTCAGCATGTGGCATTTGCCCTTGTTTCAGCATTGGGCATTTGCCCTTATCAGCATTGGGCATTTGCCCTTATCAGCATTGGGCATTGGCCCTTATCACGGCCTTTATCAGCATTGGGCATTTGCCCTTGTTTAGCATTGGGCATTGGCCCTGTTTCAGCATTGGGCATTGGCCCTATTTCAGCATTTCAGCATTTCTGTACCTGCAGCATGGCATACTTGTTCCCTATGGTTCATTTCGGAATCTTTATTTATCTCAGAGTTATTTCTAGTCCTTTAAACATGGCTTATCATGAATGCATTGAAAGCTACATATTATATCACATACTACATGTAATTCACATGTTCACATACGACATATACTTCACACATCCACATACTGCATATATTTCACATATTCCACAGCTTTTACACATATTCCATACATAATAAACCTATCTAATCCAGGCCACAGGGCCCTTCAGAATCATCTCCCTATCCTGTAACAACCCGACTTTTTCCTCCAATTTAAAATGCTATTTAAGGCAAAATTAAAAATATAATAATAAGCAAAAGGCAAGATAAAATGAATAAAATTCAAACATTAATTTTATTTCTGTAATATTAGTTAAAAATAATTCTTTGACGATCTCGTGACGTCCGGTGACGTTCGGATGGAAATTAGGGTTTTACTGTAATTTCTTTACGACTCATAGGAGTCTGTAAAATATATTAATATGAAAATAAATCAAGAATATGTCAAGTAATATTTTAGAATTAACCAGGATAATTAATAGGTCACAACGGTATACCCGGACTATTTTTAGGACATCCGGACATAAACAATTAACGAACAAACATAACCTAAACTACACTAAGGGCAAAATAGGAATTACACATGGCCATGGGATTAAGAATCACCCACGGCTGCCCTTCCCCCATGAGGAACTCGAACACACACATACACAAACACTTTAAACTTCTTTCATTTTCTTCTAAGGTTCCAAGACCACAAAGCTTCAAATTCACCAAGCTTAATCATCATCATCTTTTGTTCTCATCATCATCAATTACTCAAAATCATCAAGGAGACAAGCTAGCATCAAGGTGAAGAGTTTCTCTTCAAGTGGAAGCAAGAGAAACAAGCTTCAAAACCCTAAATCTCCATAACCTAGGGTTTTATGCTTTCTTGACAAAGAAACTCAAGGAAGCTTCAAGTTCATCTTTTCATCATTCTAATTCCTTTCTAAGCATCGAAGGGAGACTAAGAAGAGTTGTTGGTGAGTTTCCATCCCTTGGTACAAAGCCAATTTTCCATAATCCATCTTTACCCTAATTATGCTAAGATGTCATTTTAGGTTAAGGAGTTCTCAAGCAAGCAAGCAAGGCTTGAATTCATCTTTTTCAAGCATCAAGAAGCTCTTGAGGAAGTGGGTAACCCTAGTTCCTCACCTCTTTGATGGTGGATGAATGCTTGTATATGTTATGTGCTTACTTGCCTATGTATGTGATTTATGGAATATGTGATGAAATATGTTAGAATTGATGCTAGGTTTAGGAAGACAATTCTGGAGGGTCTTGTGACCTTGATTATATGTGATTATTATGCTTGAATCATATGTGAGACTCATGTAGGGTGCCATGGAAGAGAAGGGAAGAAAATGGAAGAAAATGGCAATTCGGTTTGCATGTCTCGAACAGGGGTCGCTGAGCGACGCCTCAGGCACCGCTGAGCGAGACATGACTTACATGGAAAGGCGAAAAGATATTTTTAAATTAAGACGGTGGAAGAAGGCTCGAGAAAGTTTAGTCGCTGAGCGATAAGGTTGGTACCGCTGAGCGATGCAACCTTTATCGCTGAGCGCCAGGGTCCAAATCGCTGAGCGAACCTCAGTTTTTGCTGAGCGGCTTGAGATTGAGAAAAGCTGGTGGTACCCTCTTGAGGCTCAAAATATGGTATTTGATGTTGTATGATGATTGATGGCTGGATTATATGCACGTATATGCTGTATGTTAGGAATTAAGATGGAATATGCATGTTATGGGTAAATTATGTTGAAATATGTGATGTGCCATGTACTCTGAGACACCTAGTTAAATATATGATAATTAACTTTGAAATAAGGAAAGATGCTGAAATGAACCATAGGGAACAAGTATGCTATGCTGCAGGTACAAGATGCTGAATTACTGCTGAACTACTGACTCGGGGCCAATGCCCAATACTGCTGAACTAGGGCCAATGCCCATACTGCTGAAATTATGGCTAAATGCCACATGCTGAAAAGGGCTAAATGCCCCAATACTGAAATTGGCTATATGCCACATACTGCTGAGGCCGTGATCACGAGAGCCAAATAGCAAGCCCATTTCAATAGGTCGGATAGACATACTAAAGATGGAAGCCTGCCACAGGTGGTGTCGAGATGGCATACCTGGAGGTGTGCGGTTACCACGCCTATGCATTGTCGTACGGGGGCAAGCTTAGGTAGGGGTACAATACCAGCCTACTGTCGAGGGGTCCCTAGGGGCACACGGCAGGTGGAAGCCCACCGCAGTGAGGTCAGGACAGTGTCGGCCTATACTGAGGTTGTGAGGTTATTCCGTCATACTAGTGTCAACAGAGGGCATTATTATGGTGGGAATAACACCTATGCTGTTATACTGCTGTATTCTGCTGCACTGCTGTATTCTATTATGCTGTTAAATGCTGTTACTCTGTTACATTCTGCTAGACATGTTATGCTGCTTATTCTGTCATGGTTATGCTGATGATTCTGTGATATGTATTTTGCTGAATTCTGTTATGTTTATATTCTGCTGAATTCTGTTCTTTCTGTATTCTGCTGAATTCTGCTATGTCTATATTGGATGATGTGATGTTCATTCTGATGACTCAGTTATGCTGAATGTATTCTGATTACATGCCATTATTCAATTCAATTTCTGCTATTATGCCGTACCGTCAAGAGCACGCTGAGACGGTTAAGTATATGCACGAACTGTTAATCAGCACGAGAATGTAGTAAGCAAGAATAGTTCCCATGTCACATGTTAATGCTGCTAAAGCCGTTCAGATAGGCAAGATAATAAATAGTAGGATGATTAGTATGTATGTTTACTAGAGATCTCTGAGCGGCCTGAAGTCCGACATAATCTGATGTACGACTCAGGAACTAAGGTTATTTCCACTGAGAACCTACCGTTCTCATTCCCCACTGTTTTATGACTTCAGGTACAGAAGAGGATGAATCATATTTTGAAGATGCAGAAGAGCCGCCAGATGAGCCATGAGCGGCTAAGAGCTAGATAGAGTGCTATGTTTTGCCAAGGGCTTACTGTGTAGCGTTCCAGTAGTCCTTGTATTTTGATGCTGTATATGCTGGATTATGTATTTGATGTTTTGATCTATGTACATATTATGTATACAGTGATATGACTTTGTATGGTGGACCCACTGAGTGTATATTATATGTTCTATTTCTCATTATGCTATCCGCTTTGTTATTATATTTGTTTATTCCACACGCATGGCTCTATTTTATTATTAATGTGATACAAGTACAAGTTTAAAACGGGTCCTTATTTTATGAGCAATGACTATTTTCAAAAGATAACTATGGACTAAGGTATTCCGACCAGGTAGACAACAACCTAGTGAGCTTTGTTTACTACGTACGGGTAAACAGTTAGCTAGGGTGTTTCATTTGGTATCAGAGCAGTTTGGTCCAAAAGAGCTTGAGGACTGAGCTGCACTATGCTTTCGAGCATGATTACGGTGTATGTTTCAGCTAAGTGGTATGTGCTAAGTTTCTGTGTACTTGCCTTTCTTGAGACTGATCACCTCGAACTGTGCAGGTACGACATATTAGATATGCCACCTCACCGAGATCCTACACAGCGCACTCCGGAGTCCCCAGATCTTGCAGATGTTCTGCGAGAGATAGCTCAGGCTACGGCATTGATGGCTGCTTCCAATGCCCAACGCAACACCCCCCCGACAGCTCAGGAGTTAAAGGCTACGAAGTTTCGGCATTTCTCTCGTTCTAATCCACCAGTATTTGAAGGGGTAATGGATCCTGAGTTAGTGCATGGCTGGCTGAGGAAATTGGAGCAGATTTTTGAAGACATCCCATCCCGTGCACTGAACAACAAAAGGTCAAGTTTGCCTCTCGGAAGTTAGAGGGACCAGCGGGCGAATGGTGGGATACCACAAAGCCCCAGTTTGAGCGAGATATGGATCCGGTGACATGGAACAGGTTCAAGGAGGTATTCTTGGACAAGTATTTCCCCCAGGAGTTACAGGATCGAAAAGAAGCAGAGTTCATGGAGCTAAAGCAGGGATCAATGACAGTGACCGAGTACACGACGAAGTTTGAGAAGCTTTGTCGATATTCACCGATGTATAGAATGAACCCAAGTGAAGGCTGGAAGTGTGCTAAATACCAGCGGGGTCTAAAACCTGAATTGAAGGTCTTTCTGAATGTAGCAGGTGTCCGTGATTGATAAGTGTCCAAATTACATGATTTTTAACTTATCAAAGTGGCACTTAATCGCTTATGTTTTTAAACTAATTATCTAATTAATTCCCCGTATTTTGTAGGTTTTAATTATATTTTGAAGAATGGATGCAAACATAATTATGAAGAATAATCCCATGAAGAACACAAGGAAAAGGGAAGAATTGGAAAAGAGCTTAAAAAGAAGATTCTGGACGAAGGCATCGCTCAGCGACGGACAAGAATCGCTCAGCACTAAAGACCGAATCGCTCAGCGGTATTGCCCTACTCGCTCAGCGAAATTAAGTCGGCAAGCCACTTGCACCGCGCCATCATTAAGCCAGCTGGAGCCAACTGGAGCCAGCCAATCACGGAGCGCCACGTCAGCACGACCTGCAAAAAGCTGCCGAGCATTTAATGCAAAGTACAATCGCTCAGCGGTAACGCACCGCCGCCCAGCGATAAGAGTTTAATCGCTCAGCGATAGTACTCAAACCGCTGAGCGATGGCATCCAACTTTTGCTATAAATAGAGGGAGGCCAAGGCATTTAGCATCCATCCCCCCACTTCATTCACTCCATACCACTTCCATTTTACACTTTCCATACATTACTTAGGTTAGGTTTAGAAAGAAAGTTAGGGTTTAGAAGCTTTTCTTAAGAGGAAGTGCTGCCGAATTGCCAACAGTTGCGATCCGTGGTGGAGGTGTGGAGACATTTCACCACTCTTCTCAACCAACCATTGCTCTAAAACCCTGTAAGTCTGTAAACTATCCATGATAATGGATAGCTAACTTTCTTTTATGTTGGGATTGATGTGCTTTATTTCTTAATGTATCCATTGTAACTTATGTTTATGATTCTATGAAGTCTTATGATTTTAATGAATGATCTTGTGCTTAATGCTTGCTGTTGTTAGTACTTTTGATTCTTAACTTGAGACTTGCTT
>QANU01113493.1:0-37733 GCA_003254905.1 Nissolia schottii | reverse complement strand
TTTTTTTTTATTGTATGAGAAAGAACTTCAATTTAACTTTTTCATGAAAAATGCTGAGTCACCTAAAGAGTCATTTTTAATATATATTCTAACTGTCTCATATGCTTGAATCTATAGTTATAATCATCCCTTTGGCTAGTGTCTAAGCATTTTGAGCTTTAAGGACCATCAATCCTTTTGTTTTAATAAACTTGTTACAGGTCAACCCGAGCGTATATGGTGATAAAAAGACTCGGTTATTCGTATATTGGACGGTAAGTTTGCAGTTGCTTCAACATTGTAGTTTGTTTATTGGTGGAATAAATAAGAGGGGACAAAACTTTGTCATTAATACATATTGCGGTCCATAATAAGGGTCACTTGATAAAATTATAATATTCTTAAATTAATGTATATCTTACCAATGACTATTATTATGGATTGAGGGAGGGAGTACCATATATAAGATCTAACAATTTCGGAACACCAATTTATGCAGGCTGATGGTTCAAAGAAAACGGGTTGCTTTGATCTGACTTGCCCTGGCTTTGTTCAGACTACCAATGAAATTGCCTTGGGTGCAGCAATTTATCCAATATCAATCCCCGGCGGGCTTCCCTACCAAATAACTATTTACATCTATAAGGTGAGGATCTTAGATGATTAATTAATCATATTATGGACTGTTGGATTTTTATTTCAACTTCTATGAATTTACAGAGTCATCCAATTAAATTCTTTAGTACGCTTAACTTTTAAGGTAACATATACGAGTCTCTTAAGAGTAGTAACAATAAGGATAAAAATATTTAAAGGAATATTTTATAGTGTGATACGTGTATAATTGCAATATTTTAGAGCATGTGTGATGATATGTGTAATGAGAAAATATTCTACCATGTTCTACACTATTATAAGTGTAAGGGTCATATCGACTTTCGTTAAAGTTTAGTAAAATTATATTGGCTCCCGTCTATTTTTCCAAACAACACTTACTTTTCGTAATAAACACTAACATGGCCTAACGATAATAGGGTTAGACGCCATTTGTTATTGATGTGTTTTGTCAATTATACCCCTCACATTTTTACATTAAGCCAATTTCATAATCCCCTCTGCCCTTTCTTACATGTAAGGACTAGAATGGAGTTGTAAACTCGCATAAGAGATGGTCATATGGGATATGAAGTCTATTAGTGTGAAAATATGAGAACATAATTGACAAAATACATTACTAACGAATGACATTTAACCCTATTATCATTATGACAGACGAATGTGACTTAGATAAATAGTACGAGGTGTCGGTGTAATTTAATTTACCCTAAATGCACTAATCATTAATGAAGAAGTAGAGAAGAGAAATTTAGTAGTAATTACTTTGTAATGAAATTTATGTTTACTGAGATGGCATGATTTAATTCAACGACACTCAATGCATATAAAATAAACTCTTTTATATATTTTTTATTCTCTTACCGTTTTGTGAAATTTTAATCCAATTTTACTTTGGTCAAATTAATTAGGACCCTTATACCAATAATTGGTGGGTGCAATATGGTGAGAAGACCAACATAGGTTATTGGCCACCAGAGCTATTTGAAGCCATGTGCTACAATGCAGAGTCTGTGGAGTGGGGTGGTGAAGTTTACAGCAAAAGTGGTGTTGGCCACACTCCTCACACTAAAACACAAATGGGAAATGGGCAATTCCCAGAGCCTGGATTTTCTGCTTGGATAAAAAGAATGAGAATTCATGACAATTATGAGGCCTTAAAGTTCCCAGAATTCGTTTATGAATACTCTGATGAATATAATTGCTATGATTATGACTATGTGGGGGATTATATTGAAGATCCCGAGTTCTATTATGGTGGGCCCGGTAGAAACGATAGGTGCCCTTAAGGTCCATTAAGGAATTTCTTGAGCGGTGAGAATTTCATCCCTTTCTTGATTTTTCGTGGCAATCACTTTTTATTTATTTATATATATAGCAATAATGTTCTTATAATTAACACAACCTATATAGGGTTTATAGCTTAACTATGTAAAAACTTGAAAAGGAAAGCTTTGTCACTCACAGGGTCTTGCCTGACTAGAGCGTAATTGCATTCAATAAAAGGATATATGTGGTTTAAACCAACAAATGAAACCTATACGGTTACTATGATTTCTTTGCTTTATTTATTTGCAAGGTTTAAGCATTATATATTCTATGGTTCATTCTGTTTATTTAGTTAGTTTTCACTTAACATTTTGGCACTATCACTTTAGACCATAAGTTCCATAAACTAGTCATACACAAAATAGAGATACTTTGATTGAAAATCTTCAATTTCAAATTATTTGGAAGTCTATATAGTAAGATTAATGTGAGGAATACAACAAGGACTCTCTAGCTCTTCTCTCTCCCTTTTCCTCTTACAAATATGGGGGGGAGAGGATGAAAGAAGAACAAATGAAAGCACACACCAACCAAGTGCTTCATAAAACAAAGGGAAAAGACCCTAGCAAAAGGGTGACAACATGACATAATTGAGACTACCAAGTGGAATTTTTGCATGAGCATAAAACCTTACATATTTGGATTCAGGCACTCATAAAAAATGTGTATCCCACAAGCTTTGTTCAAAGTACAATCACATATTTATGGATCCTATCAGTTTTTTGCGAGTGTGCCTAAATCTAAATTCTTAAGTTTGGGCCTATGCAAGAATTTTCTATAAAATACAAACCAAAATTAAGCCTTCAGGAATTATGACTATCCCTTGAGATCTGACTATCTATATTAAAAGAACTTCAAATAAACAAATTGAACTTCAATATTATTTCATTTTTAAAAACATCATTGAGACTGTTAGATTCCAAAACTATGGAACCATGGATCATGAAACAACAACAGCAGAAACCTTCAGGGATCGCTGAGCGGCAATCAGGCACCGCTGAGCGGCCTGAAACTTAATTATTTTTACGAAAACAAGGTTTATGAAAGTTGTCTTGGGCACACATTTCCAACGATTAATAAGCTGACTGATTTCATGAAGTATGTTTATGATGATGTATGAGGAATGTTGCATGAAGTATGTTTATGATGATGTCTGTGGAACATTGCATGTAGATGATTTATGATTAGAATGATTATACGGTCATGCATCATGAGGACATGGTTGTCATTTAAGTGTTAGGACGACCTTAGAGAACTAGAAGTTAATCACCTAATATGTAAAGATTATAATTGAACACTAGGGAATAAGTATGTAGTTATATGATAGGAATCCTTTCTCTTGGCACGTCTACGGACACGCCCCTTACCAGTCTCAAAAGGGTGGATTGGTCAATGATGCTACCTCACCGGTCCCAAAAAGGTGGATTGGCTAATGAGGTTAATGGCTTGATGATGAGATATGATGATGAGCTATGAGTCCCCGCTTAGTTACATCAAAAGGGTACGGACCCCCACCTCCTTACTTGTAGGAAGGGTAGCCCACTTGATTGGCGATGATGGACACTAGACCCCATCGGTGGATAGCAACCACTCTGGTGTGAGCGCAGCCGGGTCGTCGTCAAGCTGGGAATAGAAGTCGCGAGTGATGGGAGCTGTTAACGCTGGTTACGAGCGTCGTACGCGGATCATAAATGTCTTCCTCAGTGGGCCTTCGAGACGAGCCCTTTTTGGTAAGTGGGTCACGCGGATCGGGCGAGGCTTTTCCATGGATAGGGCCGACAGGGCCTAGTCCATAACAGGAGCCCCCCAACTCGGGGTGCGGGGTAATCGCGGCCTGAGTTATCCTTTATTGATGTGGAAGGATTGACGGTTGATGCGTGGGAGATCGTGTGACTTGACGGTTGATGCGTGGGAGATCGGGTGACTTTCCTCTTCCCCTTTTTGTTTATAAGGTGCTGGGGGGTTTCTTGCTTCTGATTTTGAATTTCTTTTCAAACTTCCAAATCTCTCGAGTCGCTGGTTCTTGTTTTTGGGAGGTGCTTCTTTGTTGGTGCCTTTCTTTCACTCAGTAAGGTGCTTCTTCTTCACTCAGTTTTGGTAAGCTCTGTTTGCTCTTCGTTTTTTGCTTCGGAAGCGTCATTGTACGCTTGCTCTCTACTCTTCTCTTTTTGCGATGCTATCTGTTTTCCATGGCTGTTTATTAGTTTGGATATAGGATAGGTGCTTACCGTTCCTTTGGTGCCTTTTGTGCTGGGTTTGGTTTGGGGTAGATAAAGGATTTTTTATCGTGATGGGGTGCTTCATTGATAGGAGTTCCCCCCCTTTTTTTTAGTAGTGTGGTAATGGGGAAGTTTAAGAAGGATTTCCAGGAGTTAAAGCGACCACGTCCTTCGGGGAAGGCACGAGGAGATCTTGTATGGATGGATTGAACCAGAAGTTTTCTCCACACCTTTAATTATCCGCGGTAGTCATGTTCAGCGGATGGGTGAAGTTCTACAGTTGACGGAGGATGGTTTCAAAGATCATGAGTATAGGATAGAGGAAGCCTCCGCGGACGAAAGAGTGTGCATGGCGCGGCATCAGAATACTCCGCACTTTTTTGTGGTTGTACGAGGATTTCTTCACTCGCCTGGGGATTAGATTGCCCTTTTCCTCCTTTGAGAGAGAGTTGATGGAGTTGTGCGCCTTCAGCCTAACACAACTCCATCCGAACGGGTGGGCCCTGATCCGCGGGTTCCAAATTTCCTGTGAACGGTTCGGCATTAAAGCGTTTCCAAACACTTTCTTGAGTTTATATACATTGATTAACTCGAAGGGTTCCGCGGTCACGGGGACAAAGTTTAGGTACCGTAGCTGGCATACGTTTAAAAGTGTTCCTGGTACTCGGGTCTTCTCACGGTGGGAGGATTCTTACCAGGAATTTAAATGGAAGTATTTCAAGATTTTTGCTGCTCCTGGGTATAGGGCCTTTTGGGAGGGGGACCAAGACACCGTGGAGGTGTTGTCGTGCTACTGGAATAGGAATATTCACCATCATCGTCCTCTCAGCCTATCAGAGGAAGAGTCGGCTGAAAGGGTTTTTTTCCTGACGCTGGGGCCTCTCAAAGTTAAGGAGGTAGTTGAGAGTCCGAAGGCAGGGTCGTATTTAGGTAAATGTTGCTCCTTTGCATTGGTCTTCACTTTATCCTTTTGGCTTTTTATTATTAGTTTCTTCTAGTGGGCTTACTTTTAATGCTGTTTTGTTTGGTTTACAGAGTCACGGCTTCGCGACGCGATGTCTAAATTTGATAAGTTGAAGGAGTTTCACCGGTCTCTGGTTGAGTCTGCTCGGGAGGAGCTGCGCGGAATACGAGAGGTAGAGGTAGCTGGAGGGAGCAGTGCGCGGCTTGGAAGTAGCAAAGGACCCGCGGAAGGTGGAAAGCCGGCTCACTCTAATTCCATGGTGTCGATCCATTCTTCGACGAGGAGGTCTGCTGGACAATCGCCTCCTCGGAAGAGAGTGAAGGCTGCTGCCCCTGGCACTTATGCTAGGGAACGGTGTGTTGCTGTTGGTCGTACCAGTAACGCGGCGTGGCCGCAGGATGTTGACTTCTTTGCGGAGCTCAAGAGTTGCCTCCTTCGCGGTGATAGGCGGAAGGAATTGGATGGGGTATTTTCCGGGGCTGCCCTTTGGCAGAGCTTGCGTCATATGGGCAAGACTGTTGGGCTGATGACCTATGCTCTGGATGTGGGCATAGAGTCTGACGAGCTGGAGGTTTGCAAGGAAGAAATCTGTCTGCTGAAGGAAGACGTTGAACGCGCTTCCGTGGAGAACAGGAAATTGGCAGCTCAGCTTGCAGCTTCCGAAGAGAGGTCAGCTAGGCTGGCGTCAGAGGTTGAGCGGGTTGGTCGCGAGAATGAGCGGAAGGATGGCTTGTTGAGAGAAAAGGAGAAGCTTGTGGAAGAGAAGTCTAAGGAGTTAGAAGGTATGAAGGATCTGCTGAAGTCTGCCCAGGCTGAATGTGAGGCTGAAAAGGCGGAAAGCGCTAAGTGTAAAAGCAAGCGTCTTCGTCTTGTGGAAGTTTCAAAAAGCCTGGTTGAATCTACTTTTGAGGCGATCATGGGCCAAGTTAAGTATGTGGCGCCTGACGTGGACTTCAGTGTCGTGGCTGCGGATCAGTGCTATGACGAGGAGGAGGGTGTTATTAAGAAACTGGCATGAGCTTCAGTTTTTTTTGTAAAGAATATTTGCAGACCTCTGCGGTTATGGAATGTGATGGGTCTTGTTTTTACCGGGTTATTGTCCACGGTTTTATTTTACTTTACCTCAGTTTTGTCCGGGTTTTCTTTCTTTGTCGGTTGCGACCATACATGAAGTACGTTTCCGCGGTTACGACCAGGATTATTTATGATAAATGTCCGCGGTTATGACCGGGCTTATTTTTGATTGCGTACGGTGTATCTCCGCGGTCCTGATTATTCCACAGTTGAATTTGTTGCTTGAATGTATACGGAAGAGTTTATTAATGAAGTTTTTACAGCCTAAGTACAAAGAAATGTTAAATAACAAATTAAAGATAATAGATTCGAAGGTTAGCTACACTCCAGGTTCGTGGTATGTCTTTTCCGTCGAGGGATGTGAGTTTGTAAGCTCCCCGTCTGAGGGCTTCGTTCACCAGATAAGGGCCTTCCCAGTTGGGGCGTAATTTACCTGGACCCGCTTGTCTATTGCCTATGTCGGCTCTCCGCAGTACCATGTCCCCTACTTGAAAGCTCCGCGGGACGACCTTTTTGCTGTATCTTTGGGCAACTCGCCTCTTGGCGGCTTCTTCTTTGATCCGCGATTCTTCTCTGTGTTCTTCGATCAGGTCAATGTCTTCTTTTCGATGCTGATTATTACTATCTGCAGAGAATAGGTGCACTCTTGGACTCATTTCTCCAATTTCTACTGGTATCATGGCTTCGCTTCCATATGCCAACTTGAATGGGGAATGAGCTGTCGTTGAGTGTGGGGTAGTTCTGTAAGCCCACAGGACGCTTCCTAATTCATCAGCCCATAAACCTTTTGCTTCGTCAAGTCTTTTCTTTAAGCCTTTTAGGATGACCTTGTTGGCCGCTTCTGCTTGCCCGTTGGTTTGCGGATGCTCCACGGAGGAGAAACGGTGCTTGATTCTGAACCCCTACAAGAATGTCGTAAATCCCTTGTCGGTTAACTGTGTTCCGTTATCAGAAACAATCGTCTCAGGAATGCTGAATCTCGTGAGGATGTTATTCCACACGAACTTCCGGCATTGGGCAGAAGTGATGGTAGCCAATGGTTCGTCTTCGATCCATTTGGTAAAATAGTCCACGGCTACTATGATAAATTTTCGCTGACCCGTTGCTGGTGGGAATGGTCCTAGGATATCAATACCCCATCTTTCGAATAGACAGGAAGCAATGATTGAGGATAGTCCTTCTGGGGGAGCAACATGGAAGTTGGCATGCTCTTGGCATCTCTTGCATTTCTTGACGTAATCCGCGGAGTCTTTTTGCAGGGTGGGCCAGTAAAGGCCTGATTGGAGTATCTTTAGGGCAAGGGTTTTTGGCCCCATATGGTGGCCGCAAGCTCCTTCGTGGACTTCTTCTAAGACACGGGGGATGTCTTTTGATTTTATGCATTTTAACAATGGTTGTGAGATTGACCTTCTATACATCTGACCATTGACGAGGGTGTATTTTGCGGCTTCTCGTCGGAGATTTTTATCTTCCGTGTGTTCGTGTCCGCGGATGATTTTTTGAAATGGTGTGGTCCAACATTCCTCTACTTGTTGCTGAATTTCTGCGTTGTGGACGCTAGTGACTATGGAGGGGCGACGGAGAGTCTCTTGAATGAGGGTTTTATTACTCCTTCCGGGTCTTGTGCTAGCTAGTTTTGAAAGCGTATCCGCTCTTTCATTCTCCTTCCGCGGAACGTGTTTAATTTGATGGCTATAGAAGGTTGATAGAATTTGCGTAACCAGCTTCAGGTATTGTTGCAACTGAGCATCTTTAGCAAGGTATTCTCCTTTCACCTGTGCAACAACGATCTGAGAGTCACTGCATATGACAAGCTTCTTGGCTCCAACGTCCCTAGCCAGGTTAAGACCTGCAACCAAAGCTTCGTATTCCGCTTAATTATTGGAAGTGGCAAAGTCGAATTTGACAGCCATTTCCAATTTGAGCTCATTTGGCCCTTCCAGTATTACTTCTGCCCCGCTTCCGCTTATACTAAAATTCCATCTATGTGTAGTGTTCAGGAGTCTTCCTCGGCGAAACTATCTTCTCCCGAAAATTCGGCTATGAAATCAGACAGGGCCTGGGCTTTGATCGCTACCCGTGGTTCATAATGAATGTCGAATTCAGATAATTCGACCGACCAGGCTATAATGCATCCGGCTAGGTTGAGTTTTTGGAGCACTTGTCTTATCGGTTGATTCGTTCTCACCACTATAGGGTGTGATTGGAAGTAGGGGTGAAGTCTCCGCGCAGAGTTGATGAGGGCAAATGCCACTTTTTCAATTTTTTGGTACCTTATTTCCGCTCCGTGAAGAACCTTGCTTGTGAAATACACAGGGAATTGATTTTGACCTTTTTCTTTCACCAAGACAGAGGCTATGGTTTCCTTAGATGCAGAAAGGTACAAGTAAAGTTTCTCACCTTTCTCGGGCTTCTTTAAAACAGGCGGCTGAGAAAGGTAAGACTTGAATTCGTCAAATGCTTTTTGGCATGTATCGGACCACTCAAAGGAGTTCATATTCTTTAATAGCTTGAAGAAAGGTAGGGATTTCTCCGCGGAGGCTACCATGAATCGGTTAAGCGAGGCGATTCTTCTGGTCAAACCTTGTACTTCTTTGATGGACGATGGAGGCCTCATGTTTATGATGGCTTCGCACTTCGCGGGGTTGGCTTTAATTCAGCGTTGGGTTATCATGAAACCCAAGAATTTTCCTGCTTCTACCGTAAATGCACATTTCGCAGGATTTAACTTTAAGTTATGATTGCGGAGGGTGTTAAAGACAGCATTTAAGTTAGCAGTTATCTCTTCTTCTGCGGATGTTTTGACGATCATGTCATCCACATAAACTTCGACTAACTCCCCAGACATATCGTGGAAAATCTTATCCATCATACGCTGATAGGTGGCCCCTGCGTTTTTCAAACCGAAGGGCATAACTTTGTAGAAGTAGTTGCCCCCTGGTGTTATAAACGCAGTTTTCTTTGCGTTGGCTCGATGCATAGGTATTTGGTTATACCCAGCGTATGCGTTAAGGAAGGTTAAGAATTTGTACCCAGATGCAGCATCTACTAGTAAATCAATGTTTGGCAAGGGGTAAGGATCTTTGGGACATGCTTTATTAAGATTTGTGTAATCCACACACATCCTCCACTTCCCTCCAGGCTTAGGGACCATGACTACGTTCGATAGCCATGACGGGTACATGATTTCCTGTATGAACCCTGCTTCTTTTAGCCCTTGAACTTGCTTCTGCACCTCTTTAGCTTTATCGGAACTCATTTTTCTTATTTTCTGTTTCACGGGCCTACTTCTGGGTAAGATGGCTAATTTGTGTGCCATGAGGGTGGGATTGATTCCAGGTATGTCTGCTGCTGTCCACGCAAATAAGTTCGCATTTCGCTTCAGGTTGTCAATTAGTTTGCTCTTTGTTCCAAGGGGGAGGTTTTTGTTGATTCGGGTGACCTGCTCAGGGTTAACACCTATCTGAACGGTCTCTAGCTCTCCTTCTAGTTCCGGTCTTTCACGTAATGGTACGTTATCCGCGAAAATACCAGCTAGCATTACCTGTGATATCTTGTTCACATCTTTTCTCTTTGGAGGGTGTCGTGGATTGTGAGTCTAGAGACTGGTGTTGTAACATCTCCGAGCCGTCGCCTGATCTCCACGGATAGATGCAACTCGATTATCCTGTGTGAGGAACTTCATGGTCAAGGCAGCCGTGGAGATAACGGCATTGACAGCGTTTAAAGTTGGTCTTCCCAGGATGATGTTGTACGCGGATGGCTTATCCACAACCAGAAATTTCACTCGTTCTGTTCTAGTTAAGTGCTCAGGTCCTAAGGTCAGGTATAGAGAAATGTAGCCATCGGAGGTGACTGTCTCCCCCGAAAAACTTACCAAGTCTTCAGGATAATGTTCGATATCTGCATTTTTCAGCCCAAGCTGATCAAAACAGCTTCTGAAGATTATATCCGCAGAACTTCCCTGATCAATCAAGACTCTCCGGACTTCTGCGTTGACTAAAGTAGCTGTGATGACCATAGGGTCATCGTGGACGGACGTTGTATACATGAAATCTTCACGTGTGAACGTGATGTCTGGAAAATAGTGATATCCTGGAAATTTGTTGCTTGCTTGGTCACGGAGATGTAAGACTTCTTGCAAGTATCTTTTCCTTGCGGAGCGGGTGGATCCTCCACCAGCAAAGCCACCCGCAATGGTGTTGATTATTCTATTGGTTTCTGGTCGCCTGTGTTGTCTTTCACGTCTATCTTCAGGGTGGCTTTCCCTTCCTCGGACTTCCCTTATGTAGGGTTTTCTTTCTGGTTCTCTGATTTCCATCTTTCGCTTTCTTTCCTGGATCACATATCTCTCTAATTTTCCTCCACGGACCCATGATTCTACTTCATCTTTCAGATCTATGCATTCTTCAGTGCTGTGACCATAGGAGTCGTGATAAGTGCAAAATAGTGACGTATCTGTTCCTGGTCTCAGGCGGATTGGTTTGGCCTGGGGAAATCCGTCGTTATGCTGAATCTCCCTGTATAGCTGTGTGAGGGAAATCGTTAATGGGGTATAATTCGTGTACCTTCCTTCTTTGAGTATTCTAGGTCTGTTTATCCGAGGACGATCGCTCTGCGGTGGATGGTTGTACTTTCTTCTCACACTTTCCCCTCCGTCCTGGGTAGGATCAATCCTTATGGCTTCCATACCTTCCTCTTGGAAAAGATATTCTTCCGCCTTTTCTTGTATTTCCACTAGGCTCCGTGGAGGTCTCTTGGATAAGTTCTTTGCGAATGGGCTTCCTTTTTTGAGGCCATTCGTAAGGCCCATCAGCACCGCTTGGGGCTGCAAGTCCTCTATCTGCGCGCATTCTTCATAAAATCGTTCAAGATATTAGCGGAGATTTTCCTCTTCCTTCTGTACAACCCCTAAGAGGCTTACAACCATCTTGGGTTTCGTTCTTAGCGTAGTAAAGTTGGCTGAGAATCGCTCGGCCAGGTCATCGAAGCAGCAGATGCATTTTGGAGGTAAAGCATTAAACCATATAAGCGCGCCTTTCCTTAAAGTCACTGGAAACGACTTACATTGGATAGCATCCGAGGCTCCGTCTAAAATCATGCGGTGGCCAAAGGCGTCTAAATGGTGCTGCAGATCAGTGGTTCCGTCGTAGGGTTCCATATCAGTTGGAGGGCGGAATCCGGGCAATGGTAGTGCATTAAGAATTTTGTCAACGAAAGGGTGGTTGTCCTTCCCTTTCGCTCTCTTTACCGCTCCTCGGATTTTATACAGCTGCGTTTCAGCGGTTTTGTAAACTGATCCTTGACTTTCATCCTCTTCGGAGGGCCTATCACCGCGGTTAAGACCGTCGATGTGGCGCTCCCTTTGTTGGGCTTCTAAAACACCTTGTTTGCGCCTTTCTTCTGCATCTTTTCTGGCTTTATCCGCGAAAGCTCTGATGTCTTTCTGTTTCTTCCGTTCTTCTTCGGCCTGGGCTAATACTGATAGCGCTGCTTCCAGTTTCTCAATTTTAGCAGCTTGTGATCGGACGATGTCTTCTAGGTTAGGAGAAGTATCTTCATTGGCGTTTACTGGTGGGGAAGGCTGGGTCTGATCGGGTACTCCACAGTCAGGAGATGGAAGCGTTGGGTTGGCTGGGGCATTGTTGTCGACAGACACAGATCCTCTGGTGTCACTTGATGTCACTAGTCGGTAGGTTCTTCTGGTTTTGGGAGGCATAATGGGGATTGGTGCTTCAGAATCTGACAGGGGAGTGTTTAGGAGTAACCGGGTCCCCACAGACGGCGCCAAATGTACCAGAGGGGTACTTTTGGGTTCTAGAGCTCCACGGATGAGGTCCGGACTGGCAACGTGGTCTGGGCTGGCGATGTGGTCTGGGCTGGCGGGGTGCCTGCAAGGACTCCGATGCCAAAGTCAATAGAAGTTGGAAATGAGGGTATGAGAATGAGATTAGGATCCTGGTGTACCTGGATGGTTGGTTCTTCTTATATAGCTGTCGAGTGCCGATAACTGATCTCGTCTCCTGCTTTATTATCCGCGGATGATTGGCTTGTTTACTCCGTGGTTATCGTTGTGCGTTTCGCCAAAGCTACGCGAGTGATGGGAGCTGTTAACACTGGTTACAAGCGTCGTACACGGATCATAAATGTCTTCCTCCGTGGATCACGCGGATCGGGCGAGGCTTTTTTGTGGACTGGGCCGACAAGGCCTAGTCCATAACAAATACCACTAATAGAAACACCTTATACCAACGGAATTTTGGGTGGATCTAAGGGTATTACCGACAGATTTCAATGTTTTAGTCAGATTTTTTGACATATAAAATTTGATGGTATATGTCTTGTCAGTAGCACCTTATTAACTTATTTTAAAATTCGTTAAAACGTTTGTGACAAAATTATCCATCAGAGACAGGCTACCAAGGTTGACTCCTTCAGAAATGTACCGTCGCAATGTTCTTTGAATAAAATATTATAATTTTCCTATCAATGGATCTGTTTATCGGTAATAAGTTTTTAAAATAATATTATTAAAAATTATTTAATTTTTATAATCATATAAGCACAATTATTTAAATATAATTTTCATAGTAATTAATAAAAAGAAATATAATTATATAAATTTTAATTAAATATTCATTACAAATGATAAAAATGTACTAAACTACTAAAGTTAAAAAAAAAATACAAGAAAAGATCATTCATAGTTGCTAGTAGGGGTGTTGCCTTAGGTGTAACATGTGTTGTAGTTGTTACTGTGATTGCCACTGTCATTGTCGTCAGTGTTGAAGACACGCACCTCCTTAGACTTTGAGGAGGAAAAGGATATGCGAGCACGATGACGATGATCCCTCTTTAACTTGAAGTTAATCCCACACTTTCGATTGAGTGAGTTTTATCTTTTTAGAATGTTTCTTCTTACCTTTCTTCCAGTCATTCTTTAGTTATTCATTTTGTTGGGTTAGATGACAAATTTGAGCATCCTAATCACGCAATTGGTTAAAGACTATGACAACCTAAGAATTTGTCACCGTCACACAAATGGACTAGTTCCGTTACAAAAGCCTCTTAAACGTGCTAGTCATGAAAAATGTTTTGTGCTTTAAAATAAATTACATAAAACCTGTTAATAAACTAATCTTTCATAAAAGGAAACTTAAACACTTGTTTCATGAAAACCATAAAATCCATAATCTAAAATACTTAAATGAAATATGTGAATTATTAATAAATGAAACTACATGATATTCTGCTTGTATGTTCAATGGAGCATTCTAAGACACTAGCATAAATAAAATAAATAACATAATTGTAACTAAAACTAAAGACTAACTTCATGACAATATGAAGCTTTCCAAAGGAAGTTGTTGACTGACTACTTTTGAAAAGGTATTGAATCTAGATCCTCAACGTTATTTGAAACCAAAAAGATGCAGGTGTGAATCATTATCTCAGTAAGTGAGTTCATGACCACATCGACCATTTCCTAAAACATGGAACTTACATATGCAATACATACTAAAATCATAACATGAAAACTTAAAAACATCTTTATCACACTACATAATGTTCTGTCCTGGATGGAAATATGACATGTCCCTTTGGTATGGTCGTTGTCGATGAATTGGATGTTCTTCGACTCTAGTCAAAGTGCCCGGGAGGGGACCTATAAGGAACTCTAATACTTAGGTTAGTAACCATTTTAGGTGTGTTTTTGGGGTCTAGAAGAAGTACCTCAACAATGATCCCTTGATCCTTTCTTATAGATCTTCCTCAGTTGCTTAGCCCAAGTCCCGACCTCATCATGCCCAAGCTTTGCGGGGACGTGCCAAGCTCTTGCTCGCCTACCATGCTTGTATCTGAAGTAGGATAAGCCATGGCATCTTGGGAGGTAACATGAGATTGTTTCCATGTTTGAGTGTGTAAGTCAATTATGTTGACGAGGCAATCATGAGAGTCCAAGCCTCTATGGGTTGGCTAGATGGATCGAGTCTCTAACCAGCATTTTTATCCATGGGCTTATTCTCGACCCAGTCCATAAGCCCCCAAGCATGGGCTAGGACACGTTCTAGTTCGAGCTTGTCATGGCAAGGTCGAGCTCATTCTTAGGGAGACTCAAGCTCCTGCTTTAAGCTCTTATTTGCTTACAAACTTTGCGTTGGAAATTGTGGGTGCCACAAGTTTAATAAGGGTTTCCCCCTTATTTCTAGACTAGGACTTTGTACGCATTGCACATGCATTAGTAAGAGACGATTTTTTCCCAATGCACGTCTTCCAAACAAGATGGAAAGTAATGATGTTGATGCCACACGGCGTGATCTCACTCGAGTATCCAATCATTAAGCACTCCTACCCGTCTGATTCAATAAGTGATAATTAACAGGGTGACTCTTTTGATGTATTAATCTCAGCCATTTCTTTCCCCTAGAGAGAAGTTATAAATATTTTGAATCTCTCTTCCTCTTTCTTCCTTGCTTGGAGCATTTTCACTCATAAAAAATTTCCTCTCTTTTTTTAGAAGATTTCTCTCATCATTACTTAGTAAGTTTTCTTCTTCTTTGTCAACCACTTCCTTCCTTTCAAAGTTTCCCTATTTCTTCTCAATGACTCAAGTAGGGAAAATAGAAGAGGGTCTACCCTCAAGCTTTGGTATGGCTAGATCTTCCCCTGTTGAGGGTCCGTGCAGCTGGGTGTCTTCTTTAGTGTTAGGCCAAGAGTCAAGCTATACCAACCACACCCTCCTCTCCCTGATTAGGAGTAATGACCAAATTTCCCATACCAAAATGGAGGATGACTTTTCTCTCCATCCTTACTCCCTAGATCATAGGGTCTTTCATCATCTCGATGATAAGAGAATTCCCTATTAAATCTATGCGTACGATGTATTCTTTAATGGGTATTACTCTTCCTTTTACTCCTTTCCAATGTATTGTTCTTAACTATCTCAATGTGGCTCCCACTCATCTTCACCCTAATAGTTGGGCCTATGTTTGGTTCTTTGAGGTTCTCATGAACTATCTTGGGGTAGGCCTAGTATAGAGGTCTTTTTTAGTTTTTTCTAGGCTAAGGGTGTGACCAAGGGGTATTGGGTCTCCTTGAGTGGTTGCCCCTCCACCTGTCTCTTCGAGCTATTCATCTCCAACTTCAAAAATTTCAAGATGCAATTCTTCAAAGTCACCTCTAGGAAAGATGACTTTAGAATAGATTTGTTTCCCTTTTTTATCGATCTAAAAGATGGGGAAGAGCTCTTCCCCCTATTCTGGCAACGGTCTCCTTGCTAGATCTTAAACTGTAGGTGTAGCCATCTTACTTCTGAGGATAGGTTGTTGATTAAGTCTTTGTCTAGTGATCGCCTCACCCATCCCTTTCACAGTATTGAGTTGGTACTTTATGAAAAGGATCTTGTGAAGGTGGAGGCGCATACGGGTAAACACCTTAGGATCTTGAGCTTTAGGACACCAAGCTCTTTGTATTTTGTCACGCTTGTGCATGATTTACTGATTCATTCTAGTTTTTCTTTTTAGGACCTATGTGTTTTGAGATCACTCAGATGAAGTTCCAAAAGCTCCTTCGTGAATAGAAGAAGAGGAAAGCTGGGGCCTCTACATCGATTTAGATGTAATCCTTCAGGACCAAGAACCCCTCTCAAGCTGCTCAAGCGTCCACCACTCCAATCTCCTCGAAGGCAACTCTAGTCTCTATTGGATTAAAAAGGTCAATACCAGACTTTTCTCCTTAAGAAAAAAGGAAAAAAAAGGTGAAAGTCATCCTCTCTAACGAGGACGAGGATGAAGATAAGGAATAGCTCGAGGTGAGATTGAAAAAGGAAGAGGGGAGTCTCTCGCCCTAAGGTCTTGGAGACCAGCCCCCCAAAGCTTCGTCCCAAGACATCCAACCCTATGGACGTAGGAAACACCACCCTCCTCTAGAATATCCTCGGTGGGTAGGAGGCCATTGAAAATGATGATTGGTCAACTCTATGGCATGCAGGGGTAGTGAGCACCCTTAGGTTTTCTCAAGTGGTGTCCCACACTAGTGAGTGTAAAGTCGCCCAGCTGCTGGAAGAGGTGGCATTCCACCACACGTGAGGCTGTTACCAAAGAGGCCCAAGTAGCCATGGAGGAAGAGGTGAAAGTCTGCGATGTCGAGCTAGCCAAGTTGTAGATTTCCAATGACTTATGTTGTTTTCTTTCCATTTTCAACTATATACCATAACTTACTTTTTTTTTTCATTAGTGACACTGAGGTTTGAATTTATAACCTTACACATACTATATAAATTCTCCACCAGTATGGCTTCCATAACTTTGTATATTGGTCCACCATATTATTTTCTATTTTGTTTTAACATTTCTCTTAATGTTAAAATTTGACTTTTACTTTGTCATTTTACTTCTTTTTCTTTCATTTCTGTGTTATACACGTTACTCAACACCTTAATTAAATATTCCTTTTTTATCTTTCATCTTTTATGTAATCTAACAAATTAATGTATTATTGTACATTTCACGGGCTCATTAGTATTTGTACAAATACGTGTTAAGGTAAGAAATTGATTTTGAAAAAAACAGTTTTTATACAATTATATATTATTATAACGATAGAAGAATTAATATCTAAAAAGTTGCACATAGCATAGTTTAATTAAATAAAAGTATAAAACTTTTATATTAAAAGCTTTTTGAATTAATTTTTTATAATATTTGTAAAGTTTGATTTGTCAACAATCTAAATGAATGATATTATTACTAAATTATTGAGTGGTAGGCAAGTTCGTCCCCTTAAAGGGTTTTGAGTTTGAGACTTGAAAAGGAACATGTGTCAAGAGGGACAACCACGGTACCTCAAGCTGGATTAGTTAATTATACTAGTTGTGGAGTATTGATATATACCAGTACAAGGAATAAGAATGTTATTATCAATTAGTTATTAAAACCTAAAGATAGATATCAAAATAAAATTTAATTATATCAAAATAAATGATAGATATAAATTTAGTTATAAAGTTAATGCAAATTTGTTAAATGTATCTTGCATGCCATTTTCTTACATTTTCTAATTAAAGAAACTAAATAATATAAAATGAAAATAATGGAATTTTATATGGAAAATAAGATTAAATCAAATAAAATGTTAAAAGTAATTGTCAATTAGAAAAATTCACCAAATCACAAATTCTTGATTACACAATCTTTATTGAGATTATTTTATTGAAATTGCTACAATTCCTAGTTATATAATAAATTAATAATTAAATTATGAATAACTACTAATTAATAAATAATAATTTAATAAAAATATTTAAAAATTAAATTTCAATTATTTTAAATATTTCTTATATCAACTTTCAAATCATATTTTTTTAGAAATAAAATAAGGTGCCGAGTGGATAAATTTAATTGAGAAATAATTTTACATGTAATTTTCGTTTTTTAATTATTATCATTAATTTTGAGAAATTTTATTAAATATGTAATAAATAAAATATTATTTTAAAATATCTTTCAAAACTTATTTTTTTAAAAAAAATGATTTTTATAACAACTTTCAAATCATTTTGTTCAAAAAACATATGGTGCATGAGTGGACAGATTTAATAGAGAAATAAAATTATGCTAAATAAAATCATGTTTTAATTGAGAAATAATTCCATACATAATTTATGTTTTCTAATTATGATCGTTAAAACTGATCTATGTAACATACCTGAAGTTCCTATGACATAACTATGCAATGGAAGCTTAATTGTGTAAATGCTCATTCTTAATTTTTTTTTATTTTATCATTTGAATCATATGAGCGATACTAAAAAATCATGCAACTTATTTATTTAAGTCCCATATGAGCCTGGTCTGTTAACTGTTATAGGCAGTGAAACTCAAACTCAAAATCTCACCATTCAAAGTAATGCCTTATCCACTAGGCTAACATTACTTTTTGTAACATTTTATGCAATCATATTTATTAATATAATTTTATTATTTAATTTTTCATTTTAAAGAAACCCTAATCTAATGAATCCCTAGGACTCTCCCATACTCACACTCTCATCTCATCTGAATAATGTGAGATAGCTATGCTGACATTTTCTTTTTTGTTTTTTGTTGGTAAAATGCCATATATCAGTGATAGACCTGCTTGTATATTTTTTATTATAAAAAATAAAAATAAAATAAAATAAAATAAAATAAAATATGCAATTTTTAATTTTTCAAAAATAATCATAACAAAGTACTATTTTTGTTAATAACTTAATTTCTTAATATAATAATATTCTAAAGTAAAAACTAATATATATATATATATATATATATAAAGGTATTTCTTGAGAGAAAGGATAACGTTTAACTGAATATATAATATTTACTATATAAGAAGCAAGAGTGTATTAATTCAATATGAATCAAAAAGACATTTTCAATAAAAAACTGAAACTCTAAAGCTGCAAGCTGCTGGGGTATGCCCATGAAGAAACAGATCAAAAGACAAGTCTGAGCAACGTGAATATCCATTCTGTGAGGAAAATCAAATTTTCATCCACTGATTTTATCATTAAGAAACCAAAATCCATATCCCAAAAAAGTTTGCTCAACTTTATTATATATATCACCAACTCTCTTGCTTAGTATGTGATAGCAAGATCATAAATAGAATATATGGCATTTGACCAACAAAAAATAAAAAGGAAAATGCCGACAAAGCTCTCTCACATTATTCAGATGAGATGAGAGTGTGGGAGAGTCCTAGGGACTCTTTAGATTATGATTTCTTTAAAAAGAAAAATTAAATAATAAAATTATATTAATAAATATGGTTGCATAAAATGTTATAAAAAGTAATGTTAGTCTAGTGGATAAGGCATTACTTTGAATGGTAGAGGTTTTGGGTTACTGAAACAGGCCAGGCCTACTGGCCTATTCCCACCCCTACTTCCTAGGCATAAAATCATTTATGTACATAGTGACAGTAATGGTTTCTTACTTAACATATTCCTTTAAGTTTATTAAATTTTTACTAAACAAAATATTTACTGAAGAAATATTATTTATTCTCTTATATTATCAAAGTTACTCTTCATAATTATTTATACAAATAGATATATTATAAGGATGACAAACGGGCTAATCCACTTAGCCTTATTGCTAGCCTGCCCAAAAACTGGTCTGGATGGCTGATTTTTAAAAGTGGGTTGAATACGTCAAATCGTTATGTTTTACGTGGATTGGTCCATGTGTTGATGAAAAATAAAATTAAAAAATTATTTTAAAATAAATTAATATTTTAATATTGTATTAAACATAAGTACTTAATTATTAAAATGCTTCACTCGAATGCTACTAAAATAATATTCATATCAACATATGTAGTATTTTATAATTCAAGAAATCCAAGAGAAAAAACTTTCAAGGACACCAAAAAAGTATATAAAAAGAGTTAAAAAAATGAATGCTCTAACTCGCAGATTAAGTTGATTCAACTCGATGGGTTAAAATATGTTGGTGGATTAGAAAAGTCAATCCGACGGATTGAACCCATTTTATCATTTTATTTTCATTATTACGTTTTAATAACCTAAATTCAAGCAGTTTTATAAAGTAAAGTATATTAGTTATATCTAAATATTTATTACATTTATATATTTAACATAATCGATAATCGCTTGTGCACAACAGAGACAAATACACTAGTAATAGGAAAAGATATGTTTACACATATTAATTGTTAATCATTCAAATACTTCAAATGCATTATTCAAATTGTAGCACTTGTGTTGATCTCTAGTATGTGAAAGATGTTTAGACATTAATAATATTTGGGTTTAGTAAACATATTTGTTTTTTATTACTTCTAAATCTAATGTATCCTTTTCAATTTGTAAATGACATTATATTTCCTTTATAAATGGTTTTTTTTCCTTCTAAAAAACATATTTGAAAAGAGAATTCAAATTAATTTTTGTGATTGTTTGTTTTATATCAATAAAATATAAAACTTTAATTTAATTGATATAATATATAATATATAATATATAATATATAATATTAATCAATCAATACACTAGTACTATGTAATAAGAGTTTAATTTCTATCCACTGACAGTGTAAAGTGTTTTTACACTATCAATGAATCAAATCTTGCCACATTAGCATAAATATTTGACTTTCTCTCTCACTCATTCAAAAGTCATGTATATCAAAAGATCTGATTGGATGACGGTGTAAAAACACCTTAAGTGGATAGAAATTAAACTCATAATAAAGTAGTTAGTTACACATGTAAAAAAAAAAGTAGCCAGTTACACGCAAATTCAAAAATGTCACTGACAAAACTGGCTAATCCTTTTAGTCCACTTTATATGTCATTTTTATTTTTAGGTATATTAAAAATTTAATGTATATGAACATAATTATGTCCATTATTTTTAGGTATATTAAAAATCTAAAGTATATGAATATAATTATGTCCAAATACATTAACTTTTAAAAGTATAAAAGAAATTGAAAATCATGAGATAGACCCATAAAAATAGAGAAGAAGCAATATAATAACTAAATATATTATGTGGACTAAATATAGTAAATTAGTAAGGTCAATAGTCTTAAAACATTTGTTAAAGTATTAATATATTTTTTTTCAGATGCTTCAAGACTTTTTATTTATTAATAATAGAGTAATATTACTTGAACAATAAATTTTGACAATATACATAAATAATGTACAAATATATAATAAAATGTGAGTGTATAATAATTATATGAGATCATGTGCATTCACATCTCATTATATTTTTATACGTTGTCTATATATATTGTCAAATTTTGTTGTTTAGATAATATATGCTTCAACTTTTTTGTAATGTGGAGAGAGACTGAAGTAGGGGCAATAGTGGAAAATGAGAAATGGGTATAGTTGAGGTCGATGGTGAGTGCTGTTCAATGCTGATCCTCATCCTAATCTAGAAGGGGCGTAGTTCGAAACGTGGGGAGATAATAGTTTACTTTGCTTGGGGAGTTCCTACTTGCTTGGTACTTGAGGACCACTGACCCAAACTCGCTCTACCAATTAGTGTTTTTTTCTGTTAGATTCAGTTTCGTGGTCAGCGAGTTGGGTGGACACGTGTTCTGCATTGACGGCTACTATAACTGCATGCGCTGGCTCAATGAAACTTCCTCACTCTTCTGCTGGCTTCTTGCTCAATGAGTTTGTGGACACGGTCACACTCGAGCGGGTCGCACTCCTTCCACGTGCTGGGTCGACTCGGTCGGTCTCACTTCGCAAGCTAACCACAAGTCAGCTCCGGACTCTCGGGCGAAGGTGGAAACGTATCTCTATACCGTGCTTACCATTTTGACTTTACGTGATTGTAAACCCATTTGCAGGTTGAAAACCACATGCCAACGTGATAATGTAAAGTTGTAATTTTCCATAATTAGTTCAAAAAATAAATATTGAATTTTGGATCTTAAAATTCATGATTATCTAAAACGAGATCAAAGATAAGAACGACATACCGGGGTCCGTATCGTGATTGAACCAATTGATTCTTTTCCACTCTCTTCTTTTGATCCTTTCGAACCATTCTGATGGTGGTAATGGTGAGAAGAACATTTTCCAAAGGTAGAGCTCAAACCCATTTTTGAATCCTTTGTAAATCCTTATTTTTCTTTGAGTAATTATCATCTTATTTATAAGGGAGAGGGGAGGGTCAGTTTTACCAAAATACCCCTCACTAACTGTATCATCTTTTATAGAATTAATTGTTATTATCTTAATTTCCTTTTATTAGAGTTAGTACCACTATTAGTTACATGGACCATATTATAATAAGATTAAAAAATAATCTTACAATCTCCTACTTGGTCCATGTGATGACTTGAAGATCCAATAACTATAAGCGCACACTTTATATTGGAGAACTCAAGTCATCATCTTTCATTGAATTGAGCTGGTTGTGAAACACCCCTACTTGCAGTCTACGCTATAACCGTAGCCCCGCTTATAGGGTTGTTAACTACCTTGGTTAGGGTTAGTTCTAACCCCCACTTTTAGCTTGGCAAATTATTTCTTACTCGAAATTATGGACCATTTTGAAACTTTTTTCTTTCTTTATTATTTTGTAAATTAAGAGGCATACACTACTAGAAAACTGACTATTATCGTCCAGACATTACCGTCGGACACGAGGCGACGGTATTACAGTCGGAAAATAAAATATTACCGATGGTAATCGGTTCACTTATGAAGAACCGGGAACGAGGCATCAGACCAGAAAAGTTGGCCGACGGTAACAACAACGGTAATTATTCGCGGGAAAGGGCGCCAACAATTTACCGTCGGTAACAGTCGCCGGTAACAATTTGAGATTTTGATTTAAAGAAAATAAAAAAGCTTACCATCGGACATAGCAGCGGTAAATTACCATTAATTGTAAACAGCCACGTTTCACCACACACTTTACCGTCGGTTGCTATTCTGACGGTAACCGCTTCGAAATATTTTGGTTCCAAAAATTGGCGCCACTTTTTTGGGTTACGACTCCACCGCAGGCAAAATTGTAACACCCCAAGTTTTTCCTTTTACTAAAATTCCACTTAATAAATAATTAAGAACATGTTAATAAGAAAAAGATGAGATAAAAATGGAATAAAATTCACAGAATTTACTTAATGTCTATCGTATTAGGTAAAAATAATAATTTTGCGATCTCGTGACGTTTGGTGACGTTTGGGTTAGTATTAGGCTATTTTTAGACCTTAAGTGTGACTCAAAGGAGTCTGTAAAATACACTAATATGAAAATAATGTGAGAATATTTCAAGAAAAATTTAAATATGAACAAGGAGAATTTATAGGTCACAACGGTATATCCGAAATATTTTTAGGACATTCGGATATAAATAGCTAATGAACCAACATGACTGAAACTAAACCAATCAAATGAAATTATGGCCAAAGGCCACTAAAACACCACGGGCAGCCCTCATCTCACGAAACACACACACAAGAGACCAAAGTTTCATTTCTTCTTCCAAAAGTTCTCAAAACCTAAATCTCCAAAGCCCCTAAGTTCCATCATCATCCTTTACCTTTTTCCATCACCAATCACTCTCAAATTAATCTAGAAAGCAAGCTAGCATCAAGGCTAGGGTTTAATCTTCAAGTGGAATTCAAGGAGGTCAAGGTTCCAAACCCTAATCTCCATAACCTAGGGTTTCTTGGCAAAGAACTCAAGGATGCTTCAAGTTCATCTTTCCATCACCATAATTCATTCCTAAGCATCCCAAGAAGACTAGGAAGAGTTGTTGGTGAGTTTTATCATTTAGGGAAAAGCTAAGTTTCCATAATTCATGTTTGCCCTAATTATGTAAAGGTTTTCATTTTTAGGTCAAAAGGAAACTTCAAGCTAGCCATCAAGCTTCAAGTCCATCTTTTCCATTATTCTACAAGTGGGTAACTTGAGTTCCTCACCTTCTTTGAGGGTGGATGATGAATTATGTGCTTATGTGTATATCTATGTCTCTATGTATGTATGTTTATAATTGTTAGAATTGATGCTAGGCTTAGGGAGACGATTCTGAAGGGTCCTGTGACCTGGATTAGATAGGTTTATTGTATGTTATAGATGTGTGAAAAGTTTAGGCAAGTGCTTGGGAAGAAAAGGGAGAAAACCAAAATTCTGCAGGTACAGGGCATCAGGCGCGCCAGGCGACGCGCTAAGCGCCGCGCTGAGCGGTCCGCTGAGCGGCGCGCTGGGCGGCGGGCTGAGCGGCTGTACAGGGGGCTGTTACGCTAAAGGCCGAGGGCCCCCAGCCGTTGAGTGGAAAACGTAGTTCCGCTGTAATAATTTGAGACCAGGAAATTTTATGGAAAATCTTGGAAGTACATATTCTAATAATTGATTGCTAACTTAAGATTTATAATTGAATTAGGTGAGTATAAGAGGAAAATGTTGTGAACGTATGAATTACATGTAGTATGTGACGTATTTCATGCATTCAGGATAAAGCAAGGTTAGAAAATGAGAATTCATGATGAGATAAAGAAAGAAAATGAAATGAATTGAAATATGGAGAAACAAGTATGCCATGTTGCAGGTACATGAATGTCAGAGATGCTGAAAAAGGGCTAAAGGCCCAATACTGAGAAAGGGCTAAATGCCATATGTTGAAAAAGGCCGTGATCACGTGAGCCACACTATGATCCCACTTCAGGAGGTCCGAGGGGCATCCTGAATGTGGAAGCCCGCCACAGGTGGTGTCGATATGGCACACCTGGAGGTGTGCGGTTACCACGCCTTTGCATTGTCGTACGGGGGCAAGCCTAGGTGGGGGTACAATATCCGCCCACTGTCGAGGGGTCCCTAGGGGGCACACGACAGGTGGAAGCCCACCACAGGGGTCACAGAGGACCACCTGGAGGTGCGAGGTTATTCCGTCATAGTAATGTCAAGAGAGGACAATACTATGGTGGGAATAACATATATCCCAAAAGCTCATTATTAAGTAATGCATGAGCATTTAGCATGTTTATTCGGTTATGCATAAGTATGTGAGAATGTGCATTCTATTTATTCTGACCATTTTGTTATGCATGAGAGATTATAAGCTATTATCCTGCTGTTATGTTGTTACCGTCAAGAGAACGCTCAAGACGGCTATGTATGTAAACGTAATGTTAATCAGCACGAGAACGTAGTAAGCAAGAGTAGTTCCCAGATCACATAGTAATGTAGATAAAGCCGTTCAGATAGGCCAGATAATAATCAGTAGGATATGTAGTATACATGTTCACTTAGAGATCTCTGAGCGGCCTGAAGTCCGACCTAATATGAGACGCGACTTAGGAACTAAAGTTACTTCCACTGAGAACCTACCGTTCTCATTCCCACTACCTTATTGACTTCAAGTACTGATGATGATTCATGTTTTGAGGATGCCGATGAGCCGCCAGCAGAGCCATGAGCGGCAGTGACAGGATAGGGACATAGAGAGAGCTGGATGTCCAGATTTTTGTGCCAAGGGTCTCTAGCAGCCCTTGTATTTTGATATGTATGTTGAGATGCTGTATTATGACTCATGTAGCGATATTTTGATCTATGTACATAGGATGTATCTTATGTATTATGTATTATATATACACCTATGTGACTTTGTTATGATGGACCACTGGTTGTATATTGGATGCTCTATTATACTACTGCTAAACGCTTTGTTATATTTGTTTTTCAGACGCATGGCTCTAGTTTCACAATTATGTAATGTCAATGAAAAGTTTAAAATTGGTCCTTATTTTCTTAAACCACTATTTTCGAAAGATAACAATGGACTAAGGTATTCCGATCAGATAGCAAACAACCTAGTGAGCTTTGTTTACTACGTACGGGTAAACAGTTAGCTAGGGTGTTTCAAAAATTAATTTTGCAAAAAGACTGGGACGCTCTTTATCATGCGCGCAGGGGGGCAAATCCATCGATTTGCACTTCGAAGAGCCCAAATGGCTTGGACTCATGCGCGCGAGCCCAACTCCCTTCTCAACTCTTTTTGCCAATACAACAACTACTGAAGGTATATAAACACTTAAAATGTTTGTGATCTAACCAATGTGGGATTAGAACTTTTGAAGTTTACATAACCTTCCTCTTACCCATTGTTTATGTAAAACCTTCCTCTTACCCATTGTTTATGTTGTGATAATTAGAAATACATAAAATTAGAAATAACTAAATGTAAAACCTTCCTCTTACCCATTGTTTATGTAAAATTAGTAATACATATAATTAGTAATACATACACTTTCCTATAATTGTTTATTTGGATTTCCTTTTTGAGCTGAATTTTGTTTTATTGAAGTTAAAAGTGTATCATGTCTGATTTGTCTCTGTAAACAGGTGGAGGGAAAATTTCAACGTAAAGCACTTCTGCTTCTGGCATACCAGAGTGTAGGCTTTCTGTTTGGTGACCTGAGCACCTCCCCTCTCTATGTCTATCAAAGTATATTTTCTGGAAGATTGAAACATGTTCAAAATGAGGATGCAATGTTTGGCGCATTTTCTTTGATTTTTTGGACCCTCTCTCTTTTTCCTTTGTTGAAGTATGCCATTATAATGTTGAATGCCGATGATAATGGTGAAGGTAAGTGCTACTTATTATTATTATTATTATAATTTTGAGTTTATATCCTTCCTTTTTTTTGTTAATTTTGTCCCGTCGAAGTTTTTACCTATTGCATGTGGTAGTACTAACAAATTCAACTTGTCCAGGGGGAATTGTTGCTTTGTATTCACACCTTTGCAGAAATGCTAAATTTTGTTTGCTTCCTAATCATCAAGCATCTGAAGAGGAGCTTTCTCCATATTACAAAGCTGGTTGCTCAAATAGAAATATACCGCCCTCACCTTTGAAAAGATTTATTGAGAAACATAAGTGGACAAAAAATGCTTTGCTTCTCTGTTTTACTGGGTGCTTGTATGGTAATTTGTGTTGGTGAACTTATCTGGTTAATGTCACCATGTAGTCCCCCCTTCCCCTCCCCCTATTAGCTCTACAAGTATCTTTGTTGATCAGAAATTTATCTTGCAGTTCTTTCGTCAGTTGAAGGACTGAGAATCAAAGAGAAGATTGAAAAAAACACTAAGTGGAAAAGATGCTATTCTTACATTCAACAGCACCTAATTGTTTTCTATGAGAATGCAGTACTAGTTGTTGGCTCTTTTTAATGCATATCAAAATGTTTGTCATTTTGTAGACATCCTATTTTGGCAGGACATTCAAGAAGGTGGATCCATGGCCAGACATATATTCCAGAGATAAATTGGGTTCTTTTGATAATCAGCCTGGCTGTGACAGTTGGTTTTGGAGACATTAACCATATAGGATATGCTTATGGTAAGTTGTGCTAAAACAGTAGTCTTTAAAATCTCTAGTGATGAGTTCATGGGTCACGGTACTTTTGTTCTATCTGTTAGCTAACTTATTTATATATTAATTAATACTTTAAAGTCATAGTAATTGTATTCTTTTGTATATCATGTGATATTGAAATGTTTGAATTTTGATAACCTAAGAATAGTTTTGCACTATTAGTGAACCATGTCAGGCCTTCTATTTAAAAAATAGTTTAAAGCTTTTATTAGAAGTGAAAATTATGACACAATTTTGATCCTTTATCAGTGTGAAACATTTTAAGATTATCATCTAATCATGTGTTTTTACATAATTAAAAGAGTTTAATTATGGTAACAATGCCTTAGAGCTTAAACTCTTCTAGTGATGTGGTATCATGGGAATGGATATAAGAGGAAGGTTTTACATAAACAATGGGTAAGAGGAAGGTTATCTAAACTTCAAAAGTTCTAGTCCCACATTGGTTAGATTAATCACCTTTAAGTGTTTGTATACCTTTAGTAGTTGTTGTATTGGTAAAAAGAGTTGAAAAGGGAGTTGGGCTCGCGCGCAAGAGTCCAAGCCATTTGGGCTCTTCGAAGTGCAAATCGATGGATTTGCCCCCTGCGCGCACGATAAAGAGCGTCCTGATCTTTTTACAAAATTAATTTTTGTATTCTTGCAGCTTACCTAAGAAAACATATTTTTCACATGCGCACCGTCCATCTTAAAATTCTACTAACAATGAGCGGAATATATGTTGTCCACCACATAACACATAAATATTTAATTAGTTATTAAATATAAATTTTTATATGTTTATAAATTACAAAAAATGATTAAATTTTTTTATTGATATGATTATAGTAATTTATTAAAACAAATAATACAAAATTAATTACAATTTCATTTTTTATAAATATTAAATTATTACCGTCGGATATATCCGACGGTAACGAACTAAAATACTAATATACTTACCGTCGGTGCTGACTGACAGTGGTATGCGAATAAAATATTATTATATTACCGTCGACTTAAACCGACGGTAAACCAGTTCAAACGTACTCAAATGTAAATCGGTTTACGTCGGTTAATACCGACGGTAATTACCGTCGGTTGTCATTTTCTGACGGTAAAATGATTACCATCGACCATTTTACCGTGTGCCCGCGTCCAACGGTAATGCTGACGGTAACGTAAAAAACAGACGGTAACGCCGACGGTAATGTCGACGGTAATGAGCTGTTTTCTTGTAGTGATACGTGTCAATAAAGCATACTGAGTTACAAACGATAGAGCCCATACAAACTTAAGATAAACCACCCTAAGCAAGCCATATATAGAACATGTCATATATTATATATGAGTGTACAATCATCTGGTCCAAAGTATAGTTACAAAGTTGATTAATAATAATATATATTACAATAGTTGCACATACTCATCGACAACCATGACTAGACCGTTCGAGTGTCGCTCATCTCCCCACAAATAATCCCTCCCTGATTGTCTGGCATGAAATAGCTCCTGCTGTTTGCCCGCGATCTCCCGGCTATGAGGTTACAGGTATCTGATGGGGGCCTTGTCCTCTCTGTGTGCTATTTGTTCTTGCCTGGAACCATAATGAAGTGGGGGTGAGAACATTTCGTCGTCCTTCGGGGAATACCTGTTCGTTTCGCTTTAATTATGGTCCCGCCGCTCAGGGGGTCTCTAGGTGTCATAACATACTAAAATCCCTACTTATTATTATCTGTGGTAGGCCTGAGAAACTTTATCTAAATTACTAGGTGATCGTAGGGACGTCTAGTCTTGCTTAACCTAGTAATAGAGTCTCATGCTTTCTAGCCTATACCGTCAGGGCCTTGTGATACTGCATCACGTGCCCACGTTCTTATACTCGAGATGCCACTACGTAACGTTCACTATACTTAGATATACATACATATACATATAGCATTCACCAGGTAAACTGCATGCATGGCTGGGGAAAGGGGGTTCTCTTACGCGCACTGTGGCAGCGTCCTTCTCGTTACTGGATGCCTATCATACTCCCATGTAGACCGTGGAATCGTCGTCCTCTGGTGGCTACAACAAACTTAGTTTCCTCGAATCGTCGGACGACGCAGATAATACTCTGGGTGGTAGCTAACCACGGAACCTTTGTCCAACGCCACGACGATCGGAATGTACCATCCTGCTCGTCGAATGGTGAGGGTGTACCCTGGCAGTAACATCGGGAATGGGGCTCGTTTCTTTTCATAACATTCTCTTTAACTTGATCTTTTGCACGCCCCTTTCGGTGGCCTTAACTTTCGTTCCTTAGCATAAACTTTACTTTTCGTTCTTTCTTCATCTTTAAATCCGGCCAGAGCCCGCATTCAGGTCTGAGCCTGTGTATCTATATCATTAGACCAGTCCATCTTGCTAGACTAGTAGGGGCTTGTCATGCTTGATGTGCCAAGANGCCACGGTTCGGCCGCTCAGCGGGTTGGTGAGGCCGCTGAGCGGTGGAAGGTGATGGCGGCTGGCGGCTGAGTCTTCAAAGGCGGCCAGAATGTTAGGTCGGGCCGCTCAGCGGGCGCTCAGCGGACGCTCAGCTGGTACTCAGCTCAATCAAAACTACAAAGTTGTAGATCTCTCTCTTAGCTTTAAGTAGCAATTTGAACCACCTCAATCCGATATCTGTAGCTCAAGTTATCGCGTTTTTACTAACTGCTGCGCAGAGCGGGTTTCCATATTTTTCTTGCTTGTTATCCCTTTGCTCTATGCTTTATTCTTTGTGGGATTTTCCTTGATTAATATGCTTGCATCCATCTTTAAAATATATTTATAAATCCTACAAAAGTGGGGAATTTAGTCAATTAATTTATGAAATCTTACGCAAACAGGTGTTATTTTACTAATTGGATTTGCGTAAATATGACACTTAACAACCGTCCATCTTAAAATTCTACCAACCATGAGCGGAATATATGTTGTCCACCACATAACACATAAATATTTAATTAGTTATTAAATATAAATTTTTATATGTTTATAAATTACAAAAAATGATTAAATTTTTTTATTGATATGATTATAGTAATTTATTAAAACAAATAGTACAAAATTAATTACAATTTCATTTTTTATAAATATTAAATTATTACCGTCAGATATATCCGACAGTAACGAACTAAAATACTAATATACTTACCATCGGTGCTGACCGACAGTGGTATGCGAATAAAATATTATTATATTACCGTCGACTTAAACCGACGGTAAACCAGTTCAAACGTACTCAAATGTAAATCGGTTTACGTCGGTTAATACCGACGGTAATTACTGTCGGTTGTCATTTTCTGACGGCAAAATGATTACCATCAACCACTTTACCGTGTGCCAGCGTCCAACGGTAATGCCGATGGTAACGTAAAAAACCGACGGTAACGCCGATGATAATGTCGACGGTAATGAGCTGTTTTCTTGTAGTGATACGTGTCAATAAAGCATACTGAGTTACAAGCGATAGAGCCCATACAGACTTAAGAGAAACTACCCTAAGCAAGCCATATATAGAACATGTCATATATTATATTTGAGTGTACAATCATCTGGTCCAGAGTATAGTTACAAAGTCGATTAATAATAATATATATTATAATAGTTGCACATACTCATCGACGGCCATGACTAGACCGTTCGAGCGTCGCTCATCTCCCCACAAATAATCCTCCCTGATTGTCTGACATGAAATAGCTCCTGCTGTTTGCCCGCGATCTCCCAGCTATGAGGCTACAGGGTATCTGATGGGGGCCTTGTCCTCTCCGTGTGCTATTCGTTCCTGCCTGGAACCATAATGAAGTGGGGGTGAGAACATTTTATCGTCCTTCGGGGAATACCTATTCGTTTCGCATTAATTATGGTCCCGCCGCTCAGGGGGTCTCTAGGTGTCATAACATACTAAAATCCCTACTTATTATTATCCGTGCTAGGCATGAGCAACTTTATCTAAATTACTAGGTGATCGTAGGGACGTCTTGTCTTGCTTAACCTAGTTATAGAGTCTCATGCTTTCTAGCCTATACTGTCAGGGCCTTGTGATACTGCATCACGTACCCACGTTCTTATACTCGAGATGCTACTACGTAACGTTCACTATACTTAGATATACATACATATACATATAGCATTCACTAGGTAAACTGCATGCATGACTGGGGAAGGGGGTTCTCTTACGCGCACGTGGCAGTGTCCTTCTCGTTACTGGATGCCTATCATTCTCCCATGTAGACCGTGGAATCGTCGTCCTCTAGTGGCTACAACAAACTTAGTTTCCTCGAATCGTCGGACAACCCAGATAACACTCTGACCTGGGTGGTAGCTAACCACGGAACCTTTGTCCAACGCCACGACGATCGGGATGTACCATCCTGCTCGTAGAATGGTGAGGGTGTACCCTGGCGGTAACACCGGGAGTGGGGCTCGTTTCTTTTCATAACATTCTCTTTAAATTGATCTTTTGCACGCCCCTTTCGGCGGCCTTAACTTTCGTTCCTTGGCATAAACTTTACTTTTCGTTCTTTCTTCATCTTTAAATCCGGCCAGAGCCCGCGTTCAGGTTTGAGCCTGTGTATCCATATCATTAGACCAGTCCATCTTGCTAGACTAGTAGGGGCTTGTCATGCTTGATGTGCCAAGAGAGGGGGATTCCCTATTACATATCTATGTATTTTTCTTCAAGGTCTTCCAAGCCCATTGTGGCCGGAACCTTCTTAAAATATCACATTTTCCCGAAGGTTCAATTATGATCTTTACAAAATTAGGTGATTATCTTCTAGTTACCTAAGGTTGTCCTAGAACCCTAATGACAACCATTACCTCATGATGCATAATAACATAAGTACAATATGTAACATTCCACTTTTTCCTTAGTAAGGATTTCACAAGATAAATATCCGTAGAAGTCCTTTATACAGATTAAAAATGTAGAAGCATGAATCCTCAGGACAAAAGTATCTATAGAAATTATTCTATTCAATTTCGCAAAATTCTGCTGACACTAGAATGATTCCTCTTGACCCTTAGAATTGGAAGGTAAATCTAAATTGTCTGCAAAATGAAGTTTTGCTCAGTTTCAGACGATTCTGCAGACACTAGATCATCTTCTTTTAGCCATCAGAGTCTAATAGAGTGTCTAAAGTCTCTGGAAACCGTACCTTTACAGAGGAAAAGGTTACAAATACCTTGGATTAACCCCAAACCCTCACTAGAAAAATTAGGAGATCAAAAAAATACGACCGAAATATTTTTCGGACGGCCGTACGCGAAGCACCCGGACAACGTACGACAAAACACGATCAAACCGAACTGGGAAGTGGGATCCACAGGCAAGCAAATCTGCCCTCTCTCTCACATTTTCTCTCTCCTCACCACAACTACACATTGTGGTCAAATAGTCAAAGCTAACTAGGCTATGACTCATTGTTCTTATCCATTGATTTTATTTTCTTTTTCCGTTTTCTTTTACAAATTAATTTTGTGGCCACAAATGGCTGATAAGTGCCCAATTTACGCAATTTTGATCTATTAAAATGGTACTTATTCGCTTATATTTTAAAGAATTATCTAACATAAATCCCCATTTTTGTAGGTTTATGATATATTTTAAAGAATGGATGCAAGCATAATTAATTGAGAAGAATCCCATAAAGAATGGAACAAAAGGGCAAAAGCAAAAAAGAAGCTAAAAGATGGAATCAGCGAAGGACCGCTTAGCGGTAAACAGGCACCGCTCAGTGCCATAAACGACAAGGACCGCTCAGCGATAGTGCCTTGGCCGCTCAGCGGTTGTACCACTGGAGCCACTTGCAGTCGCCGCATTAGTTGCACCAACTGGCGCCAGTCTGGACTGCGGCGCCGCCCCTGCAAAAGCTACCGGCGCATTTATTAAGCCATGTGAAATGATGACGCCGTTGAGCAATTAAGTCTTTCCGCTCAGCGATAACGCCAGAATCGCTCAGCGGTGGTACCCAAACCGCTGAGCGATGCCCATCAGATTTTGCCTATAAATAGGAGGTCGAGGCACTCTTGCAAACCATCCCCTCCATAGTTCAGATTCCATTCCTTTTACATTTCTCTTGTATTTTAAAGCATAGTTTAGTTTAGCAATAAAGAGGAGGCCGGTGAAGGAGCCAGGAGATCGAAGAAGCTCGGCGAGCCGCTGTCATGATAGCGTGATAACGTGTCATGGTAAGCGTCCAAACCTTGCCTCTGAGATTCTCTTGTAAGATGGATTTGTAATCCTCTTGTTGTTGGGATTTTGATGAATATTGTAGTATGATTGTATCCATGTACTTTTGCATATGAATTATTCAGTTTCTTATGATTCGCTTGAATGATTTTATGCTTAATGCTAGCTTTTGTTTAGTGTTTTGATTATTGATTTGGGATTTACTTGTATGAACGAAAGTTATACTAATTAAGTCATAACCAAGTTAATGTCAATATTGCTATGCTAAGCTAGATTCTAGACTCGAAAGTTGTGAACGAAAGTTACAATCATTAGAGCCGGATCTAAATCATTTCATCTAATCTTGTTGCCGTAACCAGAATAAAGATTAGCCGTTTTAACATCTGGAATAACGCTGACATACTTTGTTAAGCTTGTGTGCGAAAGTAACAGTTTAACAAAGGAAACCTGTGATCTTTTCATGCGCGAAAGCGATGACAAGTTAAGAACTGGTGGCGGGCAATCAATGAAATGATAGTTTTGTGTAACAAGTAAATGGATGCATGAAACTATGATATGATTCAATTCCCAACAAGCTTCCGGATCTACCTCTGATTTGTTGCCTATTTACTTTTATGTTGTTTATTTAATTATTTAAATTATCAACAAAATTATCAAATCCTTCACTTTATTGTTTAATTAACTAAACTCAAGAAAGGTATTTTTGTAACTCCCTGTGGATTCGACTATACCCAACTATACTGCAATTGGATCCCTTGTGGATCTGAAAGCCGTAAAGAAGGATATATTATTTTGAAACGATTGAAAGTTCAAATTAAGCTTCTGACAAAAGCATTGAACAAACACGTAGATTTGGCTTTCATCAAAATTGGCGCCGTTGCAGGGGAGTTGTGTCAAAAATACATAGCTTGGGTTTTGTTTGATTAAACAATTGTGAATATCTGTAAAATATTGTATAGTTCTTATTTCATTATTTTACTTTCTGTTATTTTGTGACTCTTGTTCTAATCTTATTGGGTAGTGTGAAATTTTCTTAGCTTTTGCGAGGTAAAGCTTCTAAAGATCAATTGTTGTTTGACCCTGAGATTGAAGCTACTTCAAGGAAAAACAGTAAAAAGAAAAAGAAACAACTAGCTAAACAAAGACAAGAACAAGAATCAACATCTTCATCTTCAGAAAGCACCCAACCAGAAAACATGGCTGACAATACTGGAGCTGGTGACAACACTGGAGATGGAAACACTACAGGAGCTAGTGACAACAGGGGTTTCGTAAACTTCACCCCTAGGAACATTATTAGAATGAGCAGAACCACTGGAGCTCAACGATCACCTCAGGTGCAACCTGGCCTGGTACAATTATTGTATGCTAACCCGTTTGCAGGTTTGGATCATGAGGATCCTTATGCTCATTTGACAAAGAATCTATCGGAAGCGGGATCGCGGGAATATCGGAAGCTGACGAAGAATCTATCTTTTTGAGGATGTTTCCCTTGACACTGATCGGAAAAGCTAAAGAATGGTTGCTGGATCAACCACAACATATTCTGTCTAACTAGGATCAATTAGAGGAGAAGTTCTGTGCGAGGTATTTTTCTCAATCCAAATTTATGGATTTAAAAACTGCAATTTCTACTTTTGTGCAGGCACCCGGAGAAAGTCTCTGTGAGGCCTGGGAGAGGTATAAATCCATGCTGAGGAAATGCCCCAATCATGACTTCGACGCGTAGACACAAATACATATCTTCAGAAACAAACTTCAACAACAACACAAACTTATGCTTGACGCTGCAGCTGGTGGACAGATAATGTCCAAAACACCCGAAGAAGCAATCTCCATCATCGATTCCATGGCCTTGACGGATCAACAAGGCCAATACCACAGAGGACCCAAAAGAGGAGGAATGCTTGAATTAGGCACCAACGATGCAATACTCGCTCAAAACAAGCAACTCCAACAACAAATAGACGAGGTGAAGAGGACCTTAAGCGAGCTGCCCAAGCAAATCAGAGAAGCTCGAGATCCCAAAAGGCAGCAGGTATTTCAATGTGAAATTTGTAATGGTGATCACCTGTCTAGTGCTTGTCATTTCAGGGAAAAAGAGGTCCACTTCCTTGACAACCAGCAAAGGCCGCCCTATCCAAATAATTTTCAACGGGGGCCAAATCAACAATCATGGAGGCAAGAGGCAGGACCTTCATTTAACAAAGCTCTGCAACAGCCATATCAACCACCCCACCCATATCAGAATCAGCCACCAGTATATATAAATCCCAAGATAGAGGAGACATGGAACTATTTTAGCAACAAATGATGCTCAATCAAAGGAACCATGACACCACTATACGGAATTTGGAAATACAACTGGGACAACTGGCCACTGATATAGCAGATTTGAAGAAAAGTAGATTCACGGCCAACCCGGAGCTAAACCCCAAAGACTCTTGTCGCGGGAAGTGGCCTGATGATGAAGAAGGGGGCTAAAAAGAAACAGGCGTCGAGCTAACGACGTTAAACAAGCGCTACCTGGGAGGCAACCCAGTGTTTTGTGAGTTTTTATTATTTTAGTAGTTTATTAATTTTAAGGTGTTAGAATATGTTTTTATGAAATATGGTGAAAAAGAATTAAAGGTTATCTAAATCATGTAATTAGGTTTGAAATTCGAAAGTGCTAATCTTTTTCACAAACGCTAAACTTGAAGCACTTTGATTTTAAACTTAATGACTGATTTTAAACCTTTAAACAAGTGTATGAGAAAGGTGCACATGATTTAATCTGAAAGTAAGATTCTTAGCTGTTTAGAAATGGAAAATTTTGAAGAATAGAATCTTTCTAGAAGCACCTTATGATCAAAGACCGAGAAATTACAAGGAACATGTTTTATTTTGAATCCATAAATCATTGTGGGAAATTTTGTCCACAATAAGCAGGAAATTCTGTGGGTTCAAAATAAAACCATGATCTCTCTAATGCTACTTGGAAGAAAGGAAAATTTTGGATTGTTTTTGCAGGCCGGAGAACAACCAATAAATTTTCCTAAAAACAACAAAAGAGAGACACAGTTCTAGAGGATGATGAGCATGATTCTTCAAGAAAGATGAGCCTCTGTCTCCTCAACACATTGGAGCAAAAGTAGCCCACACTGCAAGGAGGCTACGTCAAGGAAACCCATTCGCCATAAACAGGGAGAAATTTTAATTTTCTAGCACCTTAATTAATTTTCTTTAGTAGCTTAATGCGCACTTAAGACTTGTTTGTTTGAAAATAACTGATTATTAGTTTATTTTATTTGGGCTTGATGCATGAACAAAAACACACATGAATTGAATTGTTTCAATATCCATAATTGACTTAGTGATTCATACATAGATACCATGAACATGTCAAAATGTATTTCTACTTGTTTGCAAAAGCATAACCTTGAAGATGTTTTTAAATCAAGGAAATTAAACCTAACCATGTGAGAGAGTGTAGCCTATACACTAAAGTGAGAAGAGAGAATCACCATTGTTTTTGCACAATTGAATTTGTTTGAGTCTCTGATTTTAATAATTGTATGGAAATAATAGGAAGTGATCAAGGCATTCTGTTCATTAGATTTAAAACTCACTTGGCCAAATAAAGCCTACCTTAATTAGGAACATCCTTTGATACCCCATTTGAGTCTAACATGAGAAATTTCTTGATTGTTACATAATCCCTAAGCCTTAAAAGAAAAACAATGATCTCCCTTAACATCCAGAATTAAGAGAGCATTCAAAATTGGATTATGTGCAAAGATCCAAGTCAGGGGGAGATAAGGGTAAGCAATAGTGGGAGCATATAAAGAAGTCAAATCAATAGAACAGAAGCAAGCAGAAAAAGAAGAAAAATCTTATTCCCAATCCAAAAACAAGAAGAAGAAAAAGAAAAAGGATTGAGGAAAAGAACAAGAAGAATAAAGGGGTAAGAAACAAAGTTGAAGAAAAGAAAACAGGTGACGTTAGAAGTTAGTTTTCATTGCTCTCTTGATTAGAAAAATTTGCATATCCAGAAAAACCAATTTTCTTTATAGCCTGGCCACATCACAACCCTTAAAATTCCTTCTGTGATCCTTGCATGACCATACTCTTATTGAAAGGTAAGACAGGTGATGAAAGCCTTTTTAACCACTTTCTAGAATCTTGACATAGCTTAGGTTTTGTCACAACTATGCCAAGCTCATAGAGAGCTTATCTGCGCTTTTGTCGTTCAAATTAAATTTATATATATCCTACTTTACGGCTTTCAGATTCCAAAGGAATCCGATTGCAGTATAGTCGGGTATAGTCGAATCCACAGAGAGTTGCAAAAATACCGTTCTTGAGTTCGTTTAATTAAACAATGAGGTAAAAGATTTGATAAATTGATAGTTAAATAAATAAGTAAATAAACGACATAAAAGTAAATAGGAA
>QANU01113457.1:141694-179034 GCA_003254905.1 Nissolia schottii | reverse complement strand
GAAAATGTGTATCTGTATTTTGGGACCTTTGTTGTAAATATATATATATATATACAATTGTTTCTCATATTCCACTCTGATCTCTACCTAACATGCGGTAGATACTAGCGATTGTTGTTATATGTTTCTTTATCACACATGGCTCCTAATTTATAACTTGATAACCACACGAACCATTTTCAAATTGGTCCCTATTTCTGTGTAAGAATTATTTGCAAAGGTAAAAGTAAGGGCTATAAGTAACCCTACGCAACGAACAACAACCCTGTGAGCTTGCTTACTACCATGGAAGTGGGCAGTTAGCAGGGGTGTTGCAGTGAGGTTCCCAAGTCCCACATCGGTTGGGGAGGATACCTTATAAGGGTGTGGATACCTCCCCTTAGCAAGACGCGTTTTCCGGGGTCCAGGAGTTCACGCCTGGCTCGGAGGAACAAAACCGTGAGGCACCCTTCGGGGCCAGGCCAAAGCGGACAATATCTTGCTAGCGGGTAGCCAGACTGTTACAGTGGTATCAGAGCCAGGGCCCGAGCCGGTGTGCCTGCCGGGGGCGGCAGGAGCCCCGGTAAGGGGGTGGGAGGTTCCCAAGTCCCACATCGGTTGGGGAGGGGAACGAAGCATGCCTTATAAGGGTATGGATACCTCCCCTTAGCAAGACGCGTTTTCCGGGGTCCAGGAGTTCACGCCTGGCTCGGAGGAACAAAACCGTGAGGCACCCTTCGGGGCCAGGCCAAAGCGGACAATATCTTGCTAGCGGGTAGCCAGACTGTTACACTTTGCCTTCCTTAGGGACTTAAGAATGAATTATGATGATGAGCTTGAAGCTTAATGGCTTGCTTGAACTCTTCTTTGTTAAGAAAAGCATAAACCCTAGATTATGGAGTTTAGGGTTATGGAACTTGATTCTATTGTTTCCACTTGAAGAGAAACTCTTCACCTTGATGCTAGCTTGCCTTCCTGATGGTTTTGAGTGATTGATGATGATGAGAACAAAGAGAGATAGTTATGCTTTGATAATCATGGAGCTTGAAACCTTAGAGTTTAGAGAGAAGAAATGAAGTAATCTTGATGTGTTTTGGTGTGTGTAATTTCGGGCTTGGCATGGGGAAGGGCAGCCGTGCCTTTTTTTTTTTTTTATCTCATGGCTATGTGTATTTCCTATTTTGCCCTTAGTGTATTTTAGGTTATGTTTGTTCGTTAATTGTTTATGTCCGGACGTCCTAAAATTATTCCGGGCATACCGTTGTGACCTATTAATTATCCTGGTTAATTCTAAAATATTACTTGACATCTTCTTGATTTATTTTCATATTAATATATTTTACAGACTCCTATGAGTCGTAAAGAAATTACAGTAAAACTCTAATTTCGATCCGAACGTCACCGGACGTCACGAGATCGTCAAAGAATTATTTTTAACTAATATTACAGAAATAAAATTAATATTTGAATTTTATTCATTTTATCTTGCCTTTTCCTTATTATTATATTTTTAATTTTGCCTTAATTAGCATTTTAAATTGGAGGAAAAAGTCGGGTTGTTACAATGTTCCACATACATCATCATACAAATATGTCATGCACTCATCATAAGCATACCTCATGACCTGTTCATCATACATCATCATACATCATCATAAACATAACTCGTTCATTCATCATACACATACTTGAACCACTCAACAACTTCAGGGTCCCTCCGCGGAACCCACTCAGCACTCGCACTCCAGGGATCCTCCGCGGAACCCTACTCTACACCACTACTGATGCTCACTCAGTACTCTTCACGTAACCTTTTCAGTATTCCAGGGATCCTCCGCGGAACCCATTCCGAACCACTCCTGGTGCCCACCCAGCACTCTTCACGTAACCCTCTCGTCACTCCAGGGTTCCTCTACGGAACCTGCTCATCAACTTTATAGACTCCTCTCCGTCACTATCCGCGGAACCACTCTGCACTTACGTCCCTACTTATTTTCTCTCATTTTCTCACATTCACACCGCAGGGATCCTCCGCGGAGCCCACTCAGCCCCATTCCAGGTGTCGCTCGACAATTCTCTCCATACTCCTCTCACTCACCTTCCGCGGAACCACTACTTACGCCTTTACTTATTTTCTCATTTTCTCACGTTCACACAACCGGGGATCCTACGCGGAACCCACTCAGCAGCACTCTTGGTGCCGCTCAACAACTCTCTACAGACTCCTCTCAGCCACTCTACGCGTACCCATTCGGCGCCTGTCCAGACGCCGCTCAACAACTCCCTAGACCCCTCTCGGTCACTCTCCGCGGAACACTCGGCGTTTTCTTCATTACTTATTTTCTCTCATTTTCCCACATTCATCCCAAGTTCAAACCCCACATATTCAGCATTCATATTCCTATCTAGTGCAGGTCACAGGACCCTTCAGAATCATCTCCTAAGTCCTAGCATAGCATTTCTAATATCATTTATCATAAGGCATACAAGCACATAAACACATACAAGCAAACATAAGCCACCAAGGGGTGACCAAGCCAAGTTTACCCACCTGTAAAAGAACCTGGTAGTGATGAGGGAAGCTTGGAGTGAAGTTCCACAAGCCTTGTTGTTTCCAAAGCTTGAGCTCCTCCTTTCTCCAAGGTGAAGAACTTCGAACAAGGTGGAGGGGGAAGAGGTTGTCCCTCTTGATTTTGGAAGGAAGAAAATGAACAAAGATGAAGAGACTTGAGGGGCTGTGTTTCGATTCTTGGGAGGTGGAAGAGGAGATGGAAAAAGTGCTCGATCTCTTGGAGACTTGGTGGTGTTCTTTGAGGTTTTGCCTTAGAGTGTTTTTATGGAAGATGTGAAAATAAGATCTTTGCTTAGAGTTTTTCGGGAAAAGCCTCGGTTTTGAGGGGCTGATGGTGAGGGAAATTGATTGATATTTTTAGGATTTAGAAAAAGGTGATGAATAGTAAAAAGCATGGGCATAGGTATGGCCATGTGTAAGAAAGGTAAGGTGATGGGACTTTGGAAGCATGATTTAGGGGATTAGACAAAGTCACCATCAGACCGTGCAGCCCTTCTTCTTGCAGCTGCTGGAATTTCATTTTTTTCCGGTTCCGGTTCGCTTGTGTTTTATCGCTCACAGTGTCGGTGCGTCGCGCACGGTTGTCCGAAAAATATTCCGTTTATACCGTCGCGATCCCCTAATCCCCCTACCTAAGGGTATTAATATTTAAAGGTGTTTGTGAATTTTTCTCCGGGGAAATATTTTCACGGACACCTTTCCTGCGTCGGGAAATTTCATCGGCGAACTGCGGCTGTTCAGTTGTCTGCCGAATTTCCTACCACGACATGTTTTATTTCCCAGGGATATTCTACCTAATAATTTTCCATTTTTATTCTCTGATCATGATTAGAAATTAATTTGGCATTTATGTGTACAATTATTTCTCTGAGAAGAATCGGGATGTTACAACAGGCGTCCCAGTGCTTGACGGACACCTGAAATTTAGGCTTCCAACCTCTAAAAGAGTTCGCAACCGAACTTATTATGCGAAATCTTTGCTAAGGAAAAACTGGGATGTTAGATTCCACTCCCCTTAGAAAAGTTTCGCCCTCGAAATTTAGAAGCAGCGTGAATTCGTACCTCTGGAACAATCCAGGGTAAGCCTTTCTCCCGTCGTCCTCCATTTTTCGGTTGAGGTTCCTACTTCCTTTCGCCTATTACCCTTATTGTTCGTATCCCGGCACCTCTTCAGCCGCTATGGCAATCCCTAGTCTTAGTTGTTGTATTGTGGGTAAGGTTACAGTGGTGGGTTTAGGGAAGCTGTCGCGTTTTCCCATAGCGGTTTTGGCCGTTGCTCTTCATGCACGGCCATCGTCTTGTTACCCTTCTTGTCTTTCACGAGTTCCCAAGCTCTCCACTTGTGTCCCCGTGTGTCTGCTCCCATAACTCGGCTTCCTTTGGAGTCTTAAGGTTTCCAGGGAAATATAGGTTGGCAATTACTGTCTTGCATTAACTCCCAGTAAGTTGGACCTCCACTTACTCACAAGGGGTCTAACGGCGCCGCACCACGCTTCGGATGCGCTCTTCAATCTCCTTAGTGGTGAAACAGATTGTCTAGGCATCAGGGCATGGAATCTCCTTTAAAATTTGCCTTAACTCGACGAATCAAATACTCATTGGTCTTGGTTCCCTAACTTCTCTAATAGTTTGTTAACCCTGAGGGTCACCTCATTATTTACTACTGATCTGCTTTAAATGGTTCCTAGTCTTCTCTATGTAATGGGTTAATCGAGACACAAGGTCCATCAAAGTATCCACTTATTTATCATTCTTTATTTTTTCTCACATACTTTAGGTTTAATTTCCTCCCACGATTTCTCAAGGTTTCGCTAGACGTTGTCTCACTCCTGATCCTTCTAATTAGCCAAACTGGGGCAAAGGCTCCTATACTTAGTTCTACCGAATCATCACTTGGCATCAAGAGTATTCTATTGCATTAACTTTTCCTCTAAACAACTCTAACCCCTCATTCTTCTATCATTTCCATCCTATGGGATTTATGTGGTAAGGAATTTGGTTGGGGATCCTAGTTCAAAGGACGTGTCCTGAAGGGAATTACCTATCTGTTCATAACATTTAAACTTATGGCGAAGGCAAGGGTATACTAAACCAATAAGATTCCTACCAGTCTTTTCACTATCAGATTTCCACCGATCCCCCAACCAACCTCATGGGTTACCCAACGTAACTAGGCATTTTCTAAAGATCTTTTAGTCATTCGAAAATCTTACCATATGCTTAAGGGGTTTTTTTATTTCATTATTATTATTTCTTTTTGAATGCTTTTCATAGGTAGTTTATAAAAATTGTTAAGTCAAATTTTCTTATCAAATGCAAAGGGTACAACTTGCATCATGGTTTGAATTTCGGAAAGCGAAGGCTTGATCTGCTCGAGAAGCAAAAAGAATCGTGATCTGACTCCGTCGGAACAAATTGACGAAACTAACTAGATTATGGGGGAACGAGGTGGCATGATTCTTAGGATAGGCCATGGGAAGAAGGGAAAGACCTATCTCAGAGTCTATTCCTTCGGAAGAAGAGAACATTCGATCCTTACCTGAAAACCCTCCACAAGGAAAGTCAAAGATTCGCAGAGGCACTGAATTTAAAAGGATGTAAAGGCTCGGGTCTTTCCATAGGATCTCTTATAAAGGTCAGAATATAAGACATAGGGGAGTGTCTCATCAAGGATAGGAGCAAGGAATTTTCCAAAGAATCCTTTACGAGGAGAGAGGATGCATTGTGTAAAGGAGTGCTTTAATTTAGAGAATGAACAAAGGGTTTCCCCTTGGTTAGGGGTTCATTTTCCGAACAATCCGTCCTTTTCCAATGAGTAACGGTCTAATCGCACGGAGACACTTAGCCGAAGGCCAAGTTCCTCGAGCATAAGATTTACAGAGTCCACTCTGCACTAGCTATCAAGCCCTGAATACACTTAACAAGACACAGAGCTCTATGTTCCTGAAAAACGCTACAGTTGAATGAAAGCAAAGTGTAAGAGTGCATTATGCCACACTACCCCTTATCTCAAAAGATAAGACTTAGTGCATGGCGAACTGATTCTGAATGTGCACAAGAAACAAGGACAAATCGGTGTTCCGGTACCAGTGAACCCCGGCCTATACACTTGGACCTTATACACAAAGGTGTTATACTTAAACACCGTGCAAGCTAACAAGAGAGTACGCTCGGAAGTGCAGATAAGCTCAGTCCTCAGGCTCACTTGGACCAAACTGCTCTGATACCAACTGTAACACCCTAGCTAACCGCATACCCTCGAGTAGTACGCAATGCTCACTAGGTTGTTATTCACTTGGTGGGAACACTCATAGTCCCTCATTACTTTTTCGAAAATACTAGATTAAGGAAAATATGGACCAATTTAAAACTTTTCATGCTGAGTGCTTATTCATAAAGTATGAGCCTTGTGTGAATCAAAGTATATAAGACAAACGATAGAGCTTGCGGCTTACGACCAATAGTCATTCATAGCATAAATATTTATATAAGCAAGTGCCTGGTCCTTCACAGATAAGTGCAACCAATCATATAATATTATAATAAAGTACATATACATGCCATAGTCATTTATACACATAATAAAAGTTCATCTATCGTATAACCAGCTAAGCATGTCTTCATAGTCTTAAAGATCTGTCCTTCCGTCATTGGTAGCTTGTCCTCTGTTCCTTTCTGTTCCTCTTGGTGCTTCTCATAGCTCACGCTTACCCCTAGAAGCATAAGTGAGTGGGTGTAACTCCCTAGCTAGATAGCTTATGCTTAAGTCATAAACTAGCTTTGCTAGGCCGTCGTATGTTTGGTAAAATGCTCATAGTTCTTTTTGTTTTTCAATGGATAGAAAATATCAACTTACTTTCTGGGTCTAAATTTAGAACCAATTTAAAATTTTGTAAAATATTGTTATTACGTTGAATCTTAGGAGCCATGCATGTATAGTGGTCGTAATAGTTAACTAGAAGAATCCAGTAACTTGCATGCAATAAGTAACATATGCAAACATTCCATAATTATACATACCAAGTTAAACTCATATACATATGATCCTGCCATACAAGTGTAAATATAAATACATATGAAAGTACTATTCTTACATAAAACAAGATACATAAGAGAATTATAGATAAAAAAAAGCTAGTATCTATGGACGGATGGACATCTCCCATTTCATCCATGCAAAATATCACTGAGTCCTGAGTACAGCCACTACTCCTCCAAGCCTGTATCGGAATCCCCTGGTGCATTATCCTCCTCTGAAGAATCCTCCTCCTCTGACGAGTCCTCCTCCCCGAGGTCTATCTCCATGCGTCTGATGAGGAGGAAAGGGGTGAATCATCCTCGTTCTCCATCTCTACTGAAGCCTCTGTGATAGTAGATAGTCCTCCACGTCCCCTTGAGGGTCCGGCCTCGTCATCATGTGCACGGGGAGCGAACTGGGGTTGGCGAACCGGGCCCATCTTCCTTGCTCTCAGGGGAGTCACAGCCATGGGAGGCAAGGAGTTTGGGTCTACCTCCACATCCTTGTTGTAAGGTGGGGGTTCCTCCTCCATAGGAACCTGATCAGGAGGCGGAGGCTCTACTGGCTCCTCTACGGGAACTAGAGGTGGGGGCCCCATATTGTCATCCTCAATGACAATGGGGTGATCGACAGCGGCTCCCGCCTCAACCTCCATAGGGGCAGGTGGAGGATCCCAATCTGGCAAAACCATGTTTGGTGGCTGTAGCATAACGTAAGAGAAGGTCTCAGTGATGACCCCAGTTAAGGGATCTACCTCCTTAGAAGTGTGCAGGATCCATGGCATCCCGCCCTGAGGATCGGCCATCAGGGTCACCTGGAGACATAAAACAAGTGGGGGTGAGAACATATTATTCTCAGTGGGATTTATAAATTCCTCATCGCACTGTATTAACTTGCTATACTCCAGGCCACTCAGGGGTTCTCTAAGTGTCATGCCGTTCTATTTTGTCCTACCTTTTTATTTTCTTGCTTACCCTGAGTAGCCTTATCTAATTTACTAAAAGCCCGGGGAGTCCTATTCTTCATACTAATTAATTATGCAACCCTCTCGTGCTTAAATTATATCGTCACCCTTCTTCCGAAATGTAATATGGCGGTCGGTATTGTGACTTTCCGCCCATAATTTAAATCATACGTCATACATTCATACATAGTTTGTCACATCCATACGTAGTCTATCATGCATGCATAAAAGGATGTCTAAATTCTCCTACGCGCCAATGGCCGCGTCCTTCTCATATATCTGTGTCCATCATTCTCCTTTGTAAACCGTGGAACCGTCGTTCCTCATCGGAATACAACCTACTTACTTTTCCGTATCCTTGACGATCAGGCAGCGCTGAATACCTGAATGGTAGCTAACCATAACTGCACTCGGCATAATGTTACCGTCAACGAAGGGAACGACCATACTCCTGGTGAGATAGTGAGGGGCCTGCCCTAGCGACAAGGCCAGGAGTGGACTCGTACTTGCATACTTCTACTAACTACATTCTTAGTAAGTCCTTACTTACTTTGTATCTTAATCCTTGGGAATTAACCTTACTACTCATTGTCCCTTCTGGACCTTAATTGGTTCCTTTAGACATAAACCAATCCGTCTTGTGGGATCGGCGAGGGGCGTGTCCGTAGACGTGCCAGGAGAAAAGCATATAAATGATCACGTAAATTCATACTTCTGAGGTCTACCCATCCTTTATAGTGGGGACCTCGGCAAGAAACTTAATTGTTTTTCCTAAGTCCCATTATGATCTTGGATTGAGTTAGGTGACAACTCTAATTTTCTAGAATCTTCCTAAGATGCACAATGTGACATGGAATAGACATGTATTCTTTTGATCACTTCAAACCATACCTTCTCATACTTTACTTAATAAATCTCTGCTTATTTACAGACTAACGCTTTACTGTAATGATTTTTCATTCGGATTAAGTTTACTAACATAACGACATTCTATCATAAATTATTTTGAATAACGCTTTCACAGTAAATAATTATNTCATATTTTGAGGATGCTGAAGAGCCGCCAGATGAGCCATGAGCGGCTAGAAGATAGATAGATAGTTATGTTTTGCCAAGGGCTTACTGAGTAGCATTCCAGTAGTCCTTGTGTTTTGATGCTGTATATGCTGGATTATGTATTTGATGTTTTGATCTATGTACATATTATGTATACAGTGATATGACTTTGTATGGTGGACCCACTGAGTGTATATTATATGTTCTATTTCTCATTATGCTATCCGCTTTGTTATTATACTTGTTTATTCCAAACGCATGGCTCTATTTTTATTAATGTGATACAAGTGCAAGTTTAAAACGGGTCCTTATTTTATGAGCAATGATTACTTTCAAAAGATAACTATGGACTAAGGTATTTCGACCGAGTAGACAACAACCTAGTGAGCTTTGTTTACTACGTACAGGTAAACAGTTAGCTAGGGTGTTTCATTTGGCTCGAACGAAATCTGCATATTTTTGGGCATCTACTTCCTGTGCAGTCTGAGGTGCATTTCGATTGGCATTGGCGGCTGCCATCTGAGCGGTGGCCCGGGCGATTTCTCGTAATGCCTCAGTGAGGCCTATAGCCTCAGCCCTTGGCGGTGTGATTTCTCTCCTAGGCGGCATGCCTGCTTTACTGCACCTGCATAAACCCTGAGTTGATCAAGCTCAAGATAAGCTAGTACACATATTTCAGTACATACTTCGTAGCAGAGTTCACACCATGCAGCATGCATTGGAAGCATAGTACAGCTCAGTCCTTAGGCTCAGTTGGACCGAACCGCTCTGATACCAACACTGTAACTCCCTAGCTAGATAGCTTATGCTTAAGTCATAAACTAGCTTTGCTAGGCCGTCGTATGTTTGGTAAAATGCTCATAGTTCTTTTTGTTTTTCAATGGATAGAAAATATCAACTTACTTTCTGGGTCTAAATTTAGAACCAATTTAAAATTTTGTAAAATATTGTTATTACGTTGAATCTTAGGAGCCATGAATGTATAGTGGTCATAATAGTTAACTAGAAGAATCCAGTAACTTGTATGCAATAAGTAACATATGCAAACATTCCATAATTATACATACCAAGTTAAACTCATATACATATGATCCTTCCATACAAGTGTAAATATAAATACATATGAAAGTACTATTCTTACATAAAACAAGATACATAAGAGAATTATAGATAAAAAAAAGCTAGTATCTATGGACGGATGGACATCTCCCATTTCATCCATGCAAAATATCACTGAGTCCTGAGTACAGCCACTACTCCTCCAAGCCTGTATCGGAATCCCCTGGTGCATTATCCTCCTCTGAAGAATCCTCCTCCTCTGACGAGTCCTCCTCCCCGAGGTCTATCTCCATGCGTCTGATGAGGAGGAAAGGGGTGAATCATCCTCGTTCTCCATCTCTACTGAAGCCTCTGTGATAGTAGATAGTCCTCCACGTCCCCTTGAGGGTCCGGCCTCGTCATCATGTGCACGGGGAGCGAACTGGGGTTGGCGAACCGGGCCCATCTTCCTTGCTCTCAGGGGAGTCACAGCCATGGGAGGCAAGGAGTTTGGGTCTACCTCCACATCCTTGTTGTAAGGTGGGGGTTCCTCCTCCATAGGAACCTGATCAGGAGGCGGAGGCTCTACTGGCTCCTCTACGGGAACTAGAAGTGGGGGCCCCATATTGTCATCCTCAATGACAATGGGGTGATCGACAGCAGCTCCCGCCTCAACGTCCATAGGGGCAGGTGGGGGATCCCAATCTGGCAAAACCATGTTTGGTGGCTGTAGCATAACGTAAGAGAAGGTCTCAGTGATGACCCCAGTTAAGGGATCTACCTCCTTAGAGGTGTGCAGGATCAGGATCCATGGCATCCCGCCCTGAGGATCGGCCATCAGGGTCACCTGGAGACATAAAACAAGTGGGGGTGAGAACATATTATTCTCAGTGGGATTTATAAATTCCTCATCGTACTGTATTAACTTGCTATACTCCAGGCCACTCAGGGGTTCTCTAAGTGTCATGCCGTTCTATTTTGTCCTACCTTTTTATTTTCTTGCTTACCTTGAGTAGCCTTATCTAATTTACTAAAAGCCCGGGGAGTCCTATTCTTCATACTAATTAATTATGCAACCCTCTCGTGCTTAAATTATATCGTCACTCCTTCTTCCGAAATGTAATATGGCGGTCGGTATTGTGACTTTCCTAATTTTCTAGAATCTTCCTAAGATGCACAATGTGACATGGAATAGACATGTATTCTTTTGATCACTTCAAACCATACCTTCTCATACTTTACTTAATAAATCTCTGCTTATTTACAGACTAACGCTTTACTGTAATGATTTTTCATTCGGATTAAGTTTACTAACATAATGACATTCTATCATAAATTATTTTGAATAACGCTTTCACAGTAAATAATTATAACAGTAATTTCACATATTTTAAACAACATTTTCCCAACGACTAATTTATAACAACCATTTTCCTTAATTCATTTCGAATACCATTTTCTCATAACTGTAATAGCAATTTTCTATGATTCAATTTAAACAGCATTTTCTCATCAAATAATAACAACAATTTTCCTAATCCATTTTGAGTAACATTTTCTCATTTATAACTGTAATAGCAATTTTTCATAATTCAACTTGAACAGCATTTTCTCATCAAATGGTTAAAACAACAATTTTCCATAACTCATTTTGAATAACATTTTCTCATTTAATAACTGAAATAGCAATTTTTCATAATTTAATTTAAACAGTATTTTCTCATCAAATGGTTATAACAACAATTTTCCATAACTCATTTTGAATAACATTTTCTCATTTAATAACTGAAATAGCAATTCTTCATAATTTAATTTAAACAGTATTTTCTCATCAAATGGTTATAACAACAATTTTCCATAACTCATTTTGAATAACATTTTCTCATTTAATAACTGAAATAGCAATTCTTCATAATTTAATTTAAACAGTATTTTCTCATCAAATGGTTATAACAACAATTTTCCATAACTCATTTTGAATAACATTTTCTCATTTAATAACTGAAACAGCAATTCTTCATAATTCAATTTAAACAGCATTTTCTCATAAAATGGTTATAACAACAATTTCCCATAACTCATTTTGAATAACATTTTCTTATTTAATAACTGAAATAGCAAATTTTCATAATTCAATTTAGACAACACTTTCTCATCAAATGGTTATAACAACAATTTTCCATAACTCACAACACTTAAAACTCGATTCTTGTTACTGTCCTGATTATTTGAAACACTATAATCAATTTATAATTTACTCCCAATATTATGACATAATTATTTTACATATTTGTTCCATTAGAACATCAGAGGCCCTTGTTATTAGACCTTACTTAGCTATCTAAACTTATGATACACATGCATCCACTAATTTAATTATGAACCCGTGGCCACTCCCTGGATTTCCCGTTCAATTTTTATTAATAACATATGCAAGCATTAAATTTTGTTAACCGCACCTGTCATCTTAATTATTTTTATCATATACCCTCCTTTTTATCTAAGTTAAAGCATCACAATTATTTAAGCATAGTCCATGACGTGAAAATAGAGTTTACACCCATTACTAGTCTAGCCCAAAATTTGTCCATAATAATTATAACATAATTTTGTCATAGGTTTCATATTGGAAAATTTCTAATGCCCGTCCCCACAAGCAATCCGCTTTAGTCCTTTATTATATCATCTTATCAATTAATTTCATCATGCATGCACAGCACAAGTTCAGTCACGGTTCTCCAAGATTTTCATCAAGCAGAATAAGGAATAATTTTGACACACAAGGGTTGCTAATATGAGAGGATTGAAACTACCCACTTGTAGCTAATTTGGTGGAAAAGTTTTGGTTCTTGCAAGCTGACTTCTTGCAGGTTCCGAAAAGAATTCAAGTGTGCCTGCAAGGGAGAAGGAATTTGTGGTTGAAAAGGGGAGTTTAATGAAGTGAGGTTTCAGTGGGAATAATAAGACTAAGGGGACTTACCACCCGATTCTCCTTTTTGGTGCTGGAATTGGTTAAGGAAATTATTTAATGTCCTTCGGAGCTGCTGAGAGATGATCTTTGTCTGTGTGGAGTGATTTATAGTTGGATATTAGAGTGTGAAGGGTGCGTTGATGAGGTGAGGGGGAGGGCTAGGAGATTTGTTTCCTGGCATACTTTAGATGACTAGGAGCGGTATAGGGAAGGAGGATAGTTTAAGAGAGTTTCTTCAGCAAGAGTCAGAGAAAGCTGGCCGAGTGAGCAGGTTATAGGGAGTTTATAAAGTGCAAGGAGTGTACTCAGCTGCTGCTTCTCTCCCACCATGCTCACTATCTATTTCTGAGTGGAAAGCCCTAGTGGTATTCATGAGCATAGGTGGCGGGCTGCATGGCCTTTTCGGGTCTTTCATTACAACTATGGGGTTTCTTACAAGTATCATTTCCTAACTACTGCCTGAATGTGCTGTGAGGCAATGTAAGAGAGGATTTCTCTCGTACAGGCCATAGGGGAGGGATTACGGTGAGGGAAGGTATGTATGTGATCGTGGCAGTTGATGAGAAAATAAAAGAGAAAGTAGTGCATCGTCTGTTGCCTACAATTATCCAAGTCTTTCCACAACAATCTCACCAAATTCTGACCGAAGGTGATTCTAAGAGAATTTGTGAATTGAGGTGGCGCCATGCATGTTACTTAGGGGTCAATCACATTAAGTGAAATGGTGGTTTATAGGCATCATTGCCTATAGGATGATGCATGTACCTAGGCTAAATTTGAGAGAGTGAAATTCTCAATTCTCAAGCCGTGGTAACAAATTTGAGAGAGGGCATACTCGGCCGCACATTAGCCTTGGCTGGCTGGTGCATGAACATGCACTTACCCATGTGCATGTGTCTCCGAGGGTAGGATGGGAATTTTCCTAGAGTTATAAGAATGGCTATTGTTTCCTCTCTTATGTGTAATTTCCTAGAAATTGCGTTACATTTTGCTGTAGGGGGAGAGTGGCCCTTTGTGATTTCTCTTTAGCTTATCAATGTGCCCAAGGGATATTAGTGATACCTAGGTTTCCTCTTAATTTAGGACATGAAGCTTACTAATTAAGGGTTGAATTATTTGCGGAAAAATTCAGTAAATTCCATGCTCGTTACACCCCTTAAAATGTTAGGTTCAACATCAGCGGTGTACGAAATTCTTTCCGAGAAAAGTGGGATGTCACATTCCATTCCCCTTAGAAAAATTTCGTCCGTGAAATTTTCGTACCTTCGAATAATTCGGGATGTGCTTTCTTCATGTCGGACTCTAACTCCCATGATTGCTCTTCACATCCTTCATTCCTCCATAGCACGCGCACCATAGGTATTTCTTTGTTTCTGGTGGCCCGGATTTGCGATCAAGGATCCGGTGTGGTACCAAGGGTAAGGTCAAGTCTTTTCTTAATTGTACTTGGTCGAGGTTGAGTACATGGTCTGGAGATGCATTATACTTTCGCAACTGGGAAACATGAAATACGTTGTGGATGTTGGCCAAGGTAGGAGGGAGGGCTATACGATAAGCCACGNACTCAGCTGCTGCTTCTCTCCCACCATGCTCACTATCTATTTCTGAGTGGAAAGCCCTAGTGGTATTCATGAGCATAGGTGGCGGGCTGCATGGCCTTTTCGGGTCTTTCATTACAACTATGGGGTTTCTTACAAGTATCATTTCCTAACTACTGCCTGAATGTGCTGTGAGGCAATGTAAGAGAGGATTTCTCTCGTACAGGCCATAGGGGAGGGATTACGGTGAGGGAAGGTATGTATGTGATCGTGGCAGTTGATGAGAAAATAAAAGAGAAAGTAGTGCATCGTCTGTTGCCTACAATTATCCAAGTCTTTCCACAACAATCTCACCAAATTCTGACCGAAGGTGATTCTAAGAGAATTTGTGAATTGAGGTGGCGCCATGCATGTTACTTAGGGGTCAATCACATTAAGTGAAATGGTGGTTTATAGGCATCATTGCCTATAGGATGATGCATGTACCTAGGCTAAATTTGAGAGAGTGAAATTCTCAATTCTCAAGCCGTGGTAACAAATTTGAGAGAGGGCATACTCGGCCGCACATTAGCCTTGGCTGGCTGGTGCATGAACATGCACTTACCCATGTGCATGTGTCTCCGAGGGTAGGATGGGAATTTTCCTAGAGTTATAAGAATGGCTATTGTTTCCTCTCTTATGTGTAATTTCCTAGAAATTGCGTTACATTTTGCTGTAGGGGGAGAGTGGCCCTTTGTGATTTCTCTTTAGCTTATCAATGTGCCCAAGGGACATTAGTGATACCTAGGTTTCCACTTAATTTAGGACATGAAGCTTACTAATTAAGGGTTGAATTATTTGCGGAAAAATTCAGTAAATTCCATGCTCGTTGCACCCTTTAGAATGTTAGGTTCAACATCAGCAGTGTACGAAATTCTTTCCGAGAAAAGTGGGATGTCACTGGGGGTGAGAACATTCGTCCTCAGTGGTTTACCTTGGCGTCGGGGGATCCTTTTAACTCACTTATCAACTAGCCGCTCAGGTGTTTCTAAGTGAACATGCATACTAACATCCTACTAATTATTATCTGGCCTAAGTCCTGAACGGCTTTATCTACTTTACTAGGTGACTGGGGAACTAGTCTTTCTTATCTAAGTTCTCGTGCTCATTATCATTACTTCGCGTATATACATAGGCCGTCTCGAGCGTTCTCTTGACGACTACACAGACATACATCATTATATACTTATACTTTACATACTCATACATCATCAGATACTCATGCATCATATACTCATATACTCATTCATCATATACTCATGTAACTCATACACCATATGCTCATGCTTGGGGAACATGGGGATTCTCTTACGCATGCCGGCTCACCCGGGATAGCGTCCGTCTTATCATGTAAATGTGCTTGAGGTCTGCTCGCCTATCTAGCGGCGTCCTCCATATCATGTAAATGCTTGAGGTCTGCTCGCCTATCTAGCGGCGTCCTCCATATCATGTAAAAGCTTGCGGGGTCCTCCATATCATGTAAATGCTTGAGGTCTGCTAACCCCTATGGCGGCGTCCTCCATACCATGTAAATGCTTGAATCGATACTCGTGTTCTTTCAACATATAAACTTTTCTTTCTCTTTCCCATATTCTTTCAGCATATCAACTTTTCTTTCGTTCTCATATCATTTCAGCATATCATCATCTTATTTTTCTCCTAGTATTTCTTCTTCTCTTTCATTTCTTGCACATAGCATGGCATGACTTGCCCCCTAAGTTCATTTCCATTATAATATTTGCTCATTACTTGCTTAACTTCTAGTCCTCTGAATGTACCTTAGCATGATGCATGATAGCATAATCATTTCTAACATACATATTCTGCATGCAATGTTCCACATACATCATCATACAAATATGTCATGCACTTATCATAAGCATACCTCATGACCTGTTCATCATACATCATCATACATCATCATAAACATAACTTATTCATTCATTATACACATACTTGAACCACTCAACAACTTCGGGGTCCTTCCGCGGAACCCACTCAGCACTCGCACTCCAGGGATCCTCCGCGGAACCCTACTCTGCACCACTACTGATGCTCACTCAGTACTCTTCACGTAACCTTTTCAGCATTCCAGGGATCCTCCGCAGAACCCATTCCGAACCACTCTTGGTGCCCACTCAGCACTCTTCACGTAACCCTCTCGTCACTCCAGGGTTCCCCCGCGGAACCCGTTCAGCACCATCCTGGTGCCCCCACTCGACATTCTTCACGTAACCCTCTCATTACTCCAGGGTTCCTCTGCGGAACCCGTTTAGCACCTTCCCAGGTACCCGCTCATCAACTTTCTAGACTCCTCTCCGTCACTATCCGCGGAACCACTCCGTACTTACGCCCCTACTTATTTTCTCTCATTTTCTCACATTCACACCGCAGGGATCCTCCGCGGAGCCCACTCGACCCCATTCCAGGCGTCGCTCGATAATTCTCTCCATACTCCTCTCACTCACCTTCCGCGGAACTACTTCGCACTTACGCCTTTACTTATTTTCTCATTTTCTCACGTTCACACAACCGGGGATCCTACGCGGAACCCACTCAGCAGCACTCTTGGTGCCGCTCAACAACTCTCTGCAGACTCCTCTCAGTCACTCTACGCGTACCCATTCGACGCCCATCCAGACGCCGCTCAACAACTCCCTAGACCCCTCTCGGTCACTCTCCGCGGAACACTCGGCGCTTTCTTCATTACTTGTTTTCTCTCATTTTCCCACATTCATCCCAAGTTCAAACCCCACATATTCCAGCATTCATATTCCTATCTAGTCCAAGTCACAAGACCCTTCAGAATCATCTCCTAAGTCCTAGCATAGCATTTCTAATATCATTTATCATAAGGCATACAAGCACATAAACACATACAAGCAAACATAAGCCACCAAGGGGTGACCAAGCCAAGTTTACCCACCTGTAAAAGAACCTGGTGGTGATGAGGGAAGCTTGGAGTGAAGTTCCACAAGCCTTGTTGTTTCCAAAGCTTGAGCTCCTCCTTTCTCCAAGGTGAAGAACTTCGAACAAGGTGGAGGGGGAAGAGGTTGTCCCTCTTGATTTTGGAAGGAAGAAAATGAACAAAGATGAAGAGACTTGAGGGGCTGTGTTTCGGTTCTTTGGAGGTGGAAGAGGAGATGGAAAAAGTGCTTGATCTCTTGGAGACTTGGTGGTGTTCTTTGAGGTTTTGCCTTAGAGTGTTTTTATGGAAGATGTGAAAATAAAATCTTTGCTTAGAGTTTTTGGGGAAGAGCCTCGGTTTTGAGGGGCTGATGGTGAGGGAAATTGATTGATATTTTTAGGATTTAGAAAAAGGAGATGAATAGTGGAAAGCATGGGCATAGGTATGGCCATGTGTAAGAAAGGTAAGGTGATGGGACTTTGGAAGCATGATTTAGGGGATTAGACAAAGTCACCATCAGACCGTGCAGCCCTTCTTCTTGCAGCTGTTGGAATTTCATTTTTTTCAGGTTCTGGTTCGCTTGTGTTTTATCGCTCGCAGTGTCGGTGCGTTGCGCACGGTTGTCCAAAAAATATTCCGTTTATACCGTCGCGATCTCCTAATCCCCCCTACCTAAGGGTATTAATATTTAAAGGTGTTTGTGAATTTTTCTCCAGGGAAATATTTTCACGGGCACCTTTCTCTCGTCGGGAAATTTCATCGGCGAACAGCGGCTGTTCAGTTGTCTGCCGAATTTCCTACCGCGAAACGTTTTATTTTCTAGGGATATTCTACCTAATAATTTCCCATTTTTATTCTCTAATCATGATTAGAAATTAATTTGGTATTTATGTGTACAATTATTTCTCTAAGAAGAATCAGGATGTTACAACAGGCGTCCCAGTGCTTGACGGACACCTGAAATTTACGCTTCCAACCTCTAAAAGAGTTCGCAACTGAACTTATTATGCGAAATATTTGCTAAGGGAAAACTGGGATGTTACAGTGGGCAGTTACCTCCGCTGGGATCCTGTTCGGGGAAGACTTGGCCCTGGATACCATCGGGCATTGATAAGTGCCCAATTTACGCAATTTTGACCTATTAAAATGGCACTTATTCGCTTATGTTTTAAAGAATTATCTAATGTAAATCCCCATTTTTTGTAGGTTTATAATATATTTTGAATAATGGATGCAAGCATAATTAATTGAGAAGAATCCCATAAAGAATAGAGAAAAAGGGAAAAAGCGAAAAAGAGCTAAAAGACGAAATTAAGAGCAAGGCCGCTCAGCGGCAAGAGCCCATCGCTCAGCGCCAAACATGACAAAGCACCGCTCAGCAGTGTACCTTGACCGCTCAGCGATGCTGCCACCGGAGCCACTTGCAGCCGCCGCATTAATTGCACCAGCTGGAGCCAGCCTGGATTGCGGCACCGCCCTGACACGTCGGCGCCGCCCCTGTAAAAGCTTTCGGAGCATTTAATAGACCGCGTTAAGAGATAAGCCGCTCAGCGATAACCCTCATCCGCTCAGCGATAAAGACCTAATCGCTCAGTGATGGTACCCAAACCGCTGAGCGATGCCTATCAGATTTTGCCTATAAATAGAGGACCCGAGGCACTCTTGCAAACCATCTCTAAAATCTTCCATACACCCTCTTCCCCCACAAAATACTTCATTCTCTTGTACTCTAGAGCTTAGGATAGTTTAGTAACAAAGAGGAAGTCGGTGAAGGAGCCAGGAGATCGAAGAAACTCGACGAAGCCGCTGTCATGATAGCGTGATAACGTGTCATGGTAAGCGTCCAAACCTTGCCTCTGAGATTCTCTTGTAAGATGGATTTCTAATCCTCTTGTTGGGATTTTGATGAGTATTGTAGTATGATTGTATCCATGTACTTTTACATATGAATTATCCAGTTTCTTATGATTCGCTTGAATGATTTTATGCTTAATGCTAGCTTTTGTTTAGTGTTTTGAATCTTGATTTGGGACTTACTTGTATGAACGAAAGTTATATTAATTAAGTCGTAACCAAGTTAAGATCAATATTGCTATGCTAAGCTAGATTCTAGACTCGAAAGTTGTGAACGAAAGTTACAATCATTAGAGTCGGACCTAAATCAATTCATCTAATCTTATTGCCGTAACTGGAATAAAGGTTAGCCTTTTTAACATCTGAAATAACGCTGGCGTACTTTGTTAAGCTTGTGTGCGAAAGTGACAGTTTAACAAAGGAAACCTGTGATCTTTTCATGCACGAAAGCGATGAACAAGTTAAGAACTGGTGGCGGGCAATCAATGAAATGATAATTCTATGTAATAGTTTAGTTACCTCAAATTAGGAACCCATTTTTTTCTTTTTTGGATTGCAAGTAGCGTTTAATCATTAAAGTAGAGCCAGACGCGGGAACTATACCACATATTCCATATAGACGAATAATGCGAATAATAACTAAACGTGAGCAGCATTAATCATACATAACCAAGATCAGGCAATCAAACACAAGGCTCAATAGGGTCCATGAAAAGCGATATATAAATATTTCAAAGTACTAGATACAAAGTCATAATTATACATTATCATGGTCTATACATAATTAAATCCTCCTACTACATAATGTACATCCATATACAGTAACTATAGTCAGCAAAATACATATAACTACAACTACAAGCAAAACACGCTGGTTCGAATATAGAGGGTACTGAACAGGCTGGTCACTCCTCGCCATCGTCCTCGTCCAAGGGGAGTGTCTCCGCAGGCTCCTCCTCCCCATCCGAAGAGGGCTCCGGGACATCTGGCGGGTCCCGTGGACGGTCCCGCCTCGCTATCGTGTGTGCGAGGTGCCAGGCGATGGCTGTAGACCTGGGTCACTCGCATCTGGGCTCCCTTCTTCTTCGGCTTCGGAGGTTACAGTCTCACGGACATTGGGTCCGCCTCCACATCCTTCTTGTATGGGGGTGCCTCGTCATCTACTGGAGGAGCTGGCTCAGCCGGTGCTGGGGGTACTGCTTGGAAAGGAACGAGGTCATGAACTACCAAAACTGACCAGTGTTCAATCTCGACCCCTGTCTCGGGGTGTACGTCCCTAAAGATGCTGCGGATGATCCGCCTCCTCCTCGGCGACGGTGTAGTCATCGGTCTCACCTGAAGACATAAGTGAATGGGGGTGAGAACAGTTAGTTCCCAGTGGATAACTATAGGGTCGTGAGGTCTGGTTACTCAACTAAGCTTCAGGCCACCCAGGAGATCTCTAAGTGTTTATGCATCTAAACATTTCCTACCATTTATTTCTTGCCTAAAGTCCTAAGTAGCTTTATCTAATTACTAGGTGACTGGGACCTCTAATCTTTATTTACCTAGGACTTCGTGCTTGTTTATTGGACTCGCGGTGCTACTATGACCGTCTCGTACGTGCCTCACGGACGGCTTACCCAACATACATACATAGTTATACAGATATAATTATACATACATTTACATACAATGTACAGTAACATAATGCATGAGGGGCTAGGGGTTTCTCTCACGTGCCTGTGGCTGCGTCCTTTTCATTGCTGGATGCCCACCCCCTTGCTGACTGCGGGACTGTCGTCCTTATACAACCGCAACCACTTAAAACCCTGCCACAAGTGGCATGGTGGGAGTGTACCCTGGTGGTAGCACTGGCAGGCGAGGGCTCGTGTGCGTCTGAGATATGAGGACGACTTCTCGGCACCCGAATTTCGTGGGCGACTTTCTGGGGTCCCTTGGGACATGAAATGCAACTGTCCAAACCTTGTGGATATCATTCTTATCTTTGTATGCAACTGTCCAAACTTTGTGGACATCATTCTTGTCTTTTAACTGTCATGACGTAAAAGCTCTTATTCAGTTTCCTTACTTTCTTTTCTCTCTCCGGGCTGAAACCCGCATTCAGATCACTGTCTACATGTCATCATTATAAACCAGTTCTACTCATTAGACTGGAAAGGGGCTTGTCAGTGTGACGTGCCAAGAGAGGGATTCCTATTATATAACTAAGTTATCACTTCGGGCTACTCCGACCCTTGGTGGCTGGGGCTCGTCTTTAAACATAACTGGTTCCCTAAAGGAGACCTTGGGTACGACTTATGACTCTGGCTTAGGTAAACAGTACAAAGAAACCCGAAATTGGGGTAGAGGAAAATTAATTATGAGACTTGCCCTTTAGGTTGGGAGGAAAAGACTAGAAGGTTAGGGTCCCACTGAGTGCTATAAGATTGGTGTTCAGTTTGGAGGGAAACGGGAATCCAGTTGGGGACCAAAGGGATCTGCGAAGGAGTGGCTGACAGGAACAAGTCCCCCCGGATGTCTGGTTTTGGACTGCCATCCTGGCTGGAAAAAAAAAACTCCTAGGTCATGAATGTATAATTGGGATATTTTTTGGGACTTGTGTGTGGACCAGGATTAGTTAGAAATAATTAAAGTAGACTCAGGGCTAGGATAATTTAAATAACTATAATAAAATAATAATATAATAATAATTAATTAATAATTAAATTAATAATTATTTGCAACAGGGGGCCACGGCTATAAATGCCCCTTGTGTGCAAACCGAAGGGCATTTATGAAGCTCTGCTGTTTGCTCAAATTTTTGCTTTCCTTGTATCGTTCGAGCACATCGCGAGAGCGCTACCAGACTTCCGAAAATTTCTTGGAGCATACCATTATAACAAGGATTTTCTCCACCTTCCACCTACCAACTCCAAATCTGCATAGGAAGTGGGTAACTCTAAGCCCACTGTCTATGTGGTTTGTTTAATGATTGTTTAAATGCATTTCTGTGTATGTGATTGAAAAACTATTTTACAAAATTTATAGGAAATGATTTAGGGAAGCTAGATTTTGAGGATTTTGAGGTTTGGAGACCATAACTGTATGGATTGGATTACTGTAGAAGTGAGAAATGTTTCGCGGAGCAAACCCTGGAGAAATTGCACTCTGGGGCGATTTTTTTACTGTAGCATTCGATTGAATTCCCACGGATTCGAATGAAAGAAGATTTTGGATTTCAATCGAATACTTGAGGATTTCAATCGAATGAAAGGCCGCGGAGGAATTCAATCGAATACATAGGGATTTCAATCGAATGAAAGACCAAGAGGGAGTTCAGCCGATTGAAACCCCAAGGGATTCGATTGAAAGAAGCAATCGAATGCTAAACCCCTAGGCATTCGAATGCTCACTGAAAGCTTATGATTTTAAAGGTTCTATGGAATCCAACCTGCATAGTTATGTATGTTTTTGCGTAATTCGAGCATGCATCATGAGGAAAGGTCGTCGTAGGCGTTAGGGCGACCTTAGATAATTAGAGGTTCACCTTAAAAGTTTAATGAAGATCATAATGGAATCCTAGGAAATAAAGAAAGTTAGGAAGGTCCCGACCCCAGTTGGCACGGTAGACCATAGTAAGGAGTCTAGTTATATGATTAGGAAACCCCTATTCTCTTGGCAAAGTCTTACAGACACGCCCCTCGCCAATTTAGCAAGATGGATTGGTCACGAGCAACGCAGGTAGAGAGACCTGACCACGATAATAAACGGGCATAGGCCCAGCTACGACAAACAGGCATAGGCCTGCATGAATGAAATGAGACTAAGGGGCCTTACCAAAAGAGGAAAATGAAACTGGATCGTGTCATAGGGCCGATCTAAGCGCGTCCACGCCTGATCATGCATAAGTCTGATCCCTCGCCATGCCACAGGGGATGGTTGCACTAATTGTATTCGATGTTTACCTCCTATGAGCCTTACGTGGTTAGCTACCACACCGATAAAGAGCACCGCCGGGTCGATACAATAGTAGCAAAAAGAGGTTGTAGTCCGAGGCCGCAGCCACTGAGAGCGTAAGAGATCCCCAGATTTCCCCCATGCACTATGATATTATAAGTATGCATTGCTGAGTGATGACATGATGATGAGTATGTACATTTGTTTATTTAAACATTAGGTATAGCTGTTCATGCTTTGTATATCGTCAAGGGAGCGACCTAAGACGAATAATATGCCTCTAGTAGAAACGTCCAGTTAAAAAGCACGGAGCTTAGGTAATAACAAGATTAGACAACCAATCACCTAGTAACGTAGATAAAGCTGCGCAGAGTATAGGCCCAAGATCATAATCAGTAGGGTGTTAGTCGCATGTACACTTAGACTAAACTCTGAGCGGCTGGAGAATAACCGAGGAATAAAAAGCCACGAATAAAATGTTACTCACTGAGGACCTACAGTTCTCACCCCCACTCGCTTCTGGCTCCAGGGATGGAAGATGAATCTTACTATGCAGATGCTGTGGAACCCGAGGAGGATGTGCGCAAAGAGACCTAGCTGGCAGTGTAGTAGATGTTATAGAAAAGGAATAAATGTATTACTTGTCATTAGTATGGATTCTGTAATATAACTATCATATGGTGTGTATTTGTATGTGCTTCGGACCCTCTATGTATGTAGTTTATGTCCCTACTGCCTTGGAACTCGACTTACTAAGTATACCGTTTGTTATATTATTCTGTTACACGCACGGCTCTTAAGTTGGAAACTGTATGTTTGAAAAATGGGTCCCTATTTTGTTAACACTACTATTTTCGAAAACTGACAAAAAGACCATGAAGTAAACAACCTTGCGGGAATTTCGTACGGCTCGAGCGTACGGGATCGGCTAAGGATGTTTCACTTTGCACATTAGTTCATTAAATTCTAGTGCTCTGTGGCTGCCCTAAGTCCTATGGCAACACTACCTCATGATGCATGCGCTTCTTGATTCTTATGATACATTCTTATTCTTTTCCTCCTTAGCTGTCTTGCACTAAAGCAATCATCTGTGCTCATCTGAATAGGCACTCATCATTTCTGGGTTGCTTAGATAAGACTAACCAGCACCCTCGGATCCCCCAGGCCGCTCAGCGTACAGGCCCCCATCGCTCAGCGCTGAAGACTCTGATCGCTCAGTGCAAGGCTCCTCTCGCTCAGCGCTAGGAAAACCTACCGCTCAGCGCAAGGCTCCATCCACTCAGCGCTAGCCTGGTTCCCCAAAAGTCTTGTGTCAGCCTTATACACTTACGTGGCATCCACGTCACAGATCGCTCAGCGGTACTGATATGAACCTCTAGAGGAAGTTGACCCAATCTTCACGGCGTAGGCAAAACAAAAGGAATTCAAATAAAACGGATAATTGAAAAGAGGGATATGAGCAAACACTCCAGATTTGGAAAGGAAAAATTGGGAGTGATAGACCCTAAGTTTGTAGAGTTCAATGACCTGACAATTGTAATTAGCCAACCAACGTTAAAGGGAAACTGACCTGCTAATTAGACGATTGTCCAACCACGAACACAATTAAACCAAACCACACAACAACGCACCTGGGTTGAAGCACGAATTGGGGGCTTTTGAAAGCTTGAATCACCAACCTTATAAAGAAGATTGACAAGACAAGGTCTCACAAGAGCAAAAGAAGATATAATAAAAACTCTCACAATGGGAGAAAGAATTCTGAAAATTCAGATTGTATTTCACTTCAAGGATGCCTTATGAATTACAAAGTTCTCCTATTTATAGGACTTATTAGAACCCTTTCAAATCACCACTATTCAGAAATTTATTGGCCACTATTTAACATTGATTACCCACTACATTATTAGCCACTAAAACCCATGCACTAAAATTCCACCTTCCAAAGTTAAATGCTCCACTAATAAAAGCTGTTAACTTCACCAACGAAAATGACCACCTAAAAGACTTCGTTTGGTCTTCTTGTCTTCATGGAAGTTGAAGCATTTTGTCTTAGCTTTCAAATGGCATTTCATCTTAATTGGATCACTACAGCCCAAGTTATGACCCAATTATCACAAACTGCTCAGAGTCCAGCAACAACATTATTTAATTGGGCTTGGATGATCATTACTTCTTTTGGACTTGTATTTTCGGATTGCCATTGATTATTTGGAGCCAATATTTCTTTATTAACTATTTCTTGTATTCTTCTCATCTTTCCCCTTGTCATTGGGCCCCCATTTACTTGGACTTGGTCAATTGACTTGATGGCTGAGTTCATATCAGGTACTGCTCGGCGCTCAGCGGTCTGCCCTGGCACGTGGACCACGCAAGGTTTGACTCCGGTCAACAGTATTGTGTAGCGCCAGGCCGCTCAGCGCCCTGGGGCGAACAACACCTAAACCGAAGCTAAACAGCAAGGCTTTGTCCATGTTCTTTCTCACTTCTTCCAAGTTCTTGGGCATCAAACAGACATCATTTTTACCTCTTATTCACTCCCTATAACATCCTAACCATGCTCACATAAATCAAGTCCTAACCAAACATTTCTTACAACATGATTACATACACAATCACATACATAAACATAAACAAACGAGCACCAATAGAGGTGGCTAGCCTATGTTACCCACCTCCTAGGGCTGGTTTTAATGAAGAGGATGGCAAGGAAGAGTTGTCCTGGAGTCCTAATCCCGGTCCAAGCTTAGGTCGGTCTTCGGTCAGTTCGATCAGTCGACGAACGGACAGAGTTTCGGTAGAGAAAGGAATTTTTGGTGAAAATTTCTGCCATGGATGGGCTGTTTATAGCCTCCATGCTGCCCCCTAAAATTACTCTTTTACCCTTCTTATTAATTACAAGAATGCCATTTTCTATTTTTGTTTTTATTTAATTTAATTAAAAGATAAATAAAATGTCAAATCATAAATAGTAAATGAATTAAAAATAAATTTTCAAACCAATCTGATTCCCCACGTGATGCAATCTGATTTCCTTTTTCTCCCGATTCCGTTTCGCTCGTTTTTTATCGCTCGCAGTATCGGTGCGTCGCACACGGTCGTTCAAAAAATATTCCGCTTGAATCGACGCGATCCTCTAATTTTCCTCTACCCAAGATTATTAAAATTAAAAGGTGTTTGTGAATTTTTCTCCGGATGAGTATTTTCACCGATACCTTTTTCGCGTCGTAAAATTACAACGGTAAACACTCGCAGTTCGGCTGTCTGCGAGACTTCCTACAGCGACTACCCCCATATCCTATGGGCATTTGACCTGTCAGTTTTACATCTTAATCCTCTCTAGTTCATGCTTTTAGAAATTAATTATGTCTAATTTCGGCGATTATTTCTCTAACAGGAATGCGGGATGTTACAAGGCACATGTCCTCCTCCTCCTCCTCCTCCTTTGTTATTGGTACTATTGGTTTTCGTGTTAGTTTCTCTGTTTTATACTGTTGGTTTCTTTATTTTAAGATGTTAGTTTATTTTAACGTGTTGGTTTATTGGTACCGGTGTATTTTTTTTTTATCCATCACAATTTTTCGTGTTAGTTTCTTTGTTTTAGAGTGTTGGTTTGTCTGTTTTAAAGTGTTACAAAGAAATCAACATGTCCAAGAAAAGAAACCAACGCGACTGATACTAGTTTATTTTTATTATTTTTCATTGTTTTAGTGTGTTGAGTTATCTGTATTAGGTTGTTGATTTATAAAAGTAGTATTGATTATTATTTTGTTGATTTTTTTATTTTATAATATGGAGGCGAATTGAACGCCTGCAGAAAAAGAGTAATCGTTGAAGAGAGAGAGAGAGAATATAAAAGAGAGTGAGGGGATTTATTTTTTTTTTAATGCATGGTCTATTCTTATTGTCTAGTTCTCCCGTTCATGTTGCATGAGAGAAGTATAATATTTTAGTGTAATATGTTTTTGACAATCGAATAGAAAATTGAAAAGAAATATCCAGGAGCCGTGTGGTAGAGGCTATTCTCCTTGGTGGGGCCATCTGGACCATTCAAATACTGATAATCGCTGAAACTGTGTCATTTGCCCATTGCTTGTGTCACTCACTCTTCGCAAGTGCTACAGGACACCGTGGAGGTGCCTTGCCGTAACGAGTCACAATGAAATTCCACAAGAGGCACCTTCCTTGATTCCTTCCACAAACAAACACCCATTAATTGGTACTAACCAACCTTGCTCCTGATCACTCTCCCAAATCACGAGTACTCCTCGTGGAGATGGATCTTGATGAGTGGGAATTCCTCTCCGATGATCATGACGGCTTCCTTGATTTCAATGAAGGGGGAGAGAAGAAGAAGCTCCTTGGGAAAAGAAACATGGAGTCAAAAGGCGCTTCTGACATGGATTCACCACCGAGGAGTCCAAGGGTGCGTCACAACAGTCAACGTGTCCCTGTGAATCATCACCCCACGGAAGTAGCCACTCTTGTTGCTCCATCAGCAGCCACTGAGGAAAGCAAAGCTTCCAATATTGGAGGAGCTTCTGTGGCAGCTGATAATGACACCCCGTCACAGGTTTTCTTCAAGATCAACGAAAATGAATTCGAGGGCAGAGGCGAGGCCATGGAGATCGTCACCTCCCCCAGAATGAAGATTGAGAAGGATGTGCGTAGCGTGGGCTGTGATGAAGAAGAGGACTCAGCGTGGGAGGAAGAGAGCGCCGGGGGCTTCAACATCTGGAAGTTGAGCTTGACCGGGGTTGGAGCTATCTGTTCTTTTGGTGTCGCTGCCGCTACTATCTGTTTACTGTTCTTTGGAAGCCACCAAAAGAGGAGCAAACTCCACCAGGACCAGAAGATTCGATTCCAGATCTACACCGATGACAAGGTCAGCTGATTTCTCTGATTTTGATTTTGGTTTTGGTTTTGGTTTGTTGTCTATTATTAATTGAAATCATACAGTATGTGAAGCGGAAGAAAAAAAAAATTAGCATAGTTTTATCTTCGAATCCGGTTGCCCTGATTATAATTAGATTGGTTAAAGTTTGTAATGTGATTTTTTGATCAGTTCATGGAAACAATGATTTTAAAATTTATGATTATCACAGTGTATATGAGATTAAGAACGAGAGACACATACCAAGAGCGTTTTGTTTGGCAAACCTCAGACCTTAATGTTTTCTGGATTCTTTGGAATCCTTAAACTCCTCTCTTCCTTCTGAGTAACAACCATTTTATTTATAAGGGTCTGGGGAGGGTCGGTTTTACTAAAATACCTCCACTAACTCTATCATATCTTATAGAATCAATTGTCATCATCTTGATTCTCTTTAATTAGAGTTAGTATCTCTGTAAGTTACATGAAACAAATGTTTATGAGATTATGAAATAATCTTACAAAGTTATGTGAACTTCACGTGTTAGTAGTTTAGATTTAAAATTAAAAAAAAAAATCATTCAATTAGGTGTGTGATTCATTGTAAGTTTGCGTTATCTGTTCAAGTAATGTCATGGAGAACAATATGGAAATGAAAAGGATTGTTTATTTTGCAGCGTCCTGGGATGGAATGTTACTATTGTTGGTGGAATTGCTTGGAATACTGATTAGTTAACTAGATTAGGCCCGAAATTGAAAACAAGATTATGGGTTTTCTTTGACCCTGAAACTGACAGTGGATTGTGATTGCAGAGGATTAAACAAGTGGTACAGCATGCAACCAAATTTAACGAAGCAATTTCTGGAGTGACTGGCGTTCCCATGAGCAGAGCTCACGTAACCATTGGAGGTTTCTACGATGGTCTTTGAATCGTTCATTAGTTGCCTTCAAGAAACAGTTGGGAGTCATTTAAGCGATAAGATCTATTATGCTCGCTCTATCATGTAGTTCTGTAAATAACATTACACGGGATGCCGTTTCCTTATTGATCATGTTTCTTTCTATATATGGTATTGTAATTAAGTCACGTCACGGACTAGGGGATTGAGTACGATTATTTGATCCATCAATATGAAATTTCAAGTACCACCAAGATTTGTGTAACTTTCTAGTGTTTGTGTTTGGTAACCGGAATGCTAAGGTAGGACTAACTGCATGCAGAAGGCCTGCGAAAAAGGAATTGGCTTATTGAGTTGTGCTGCTAATGGTATTTATTGACACAAACGACAAGAGCAAACCAGACTCCGACTCTTCAATATTATTCAATATTGAAGATCTTTCCTAGATAAAATTACACTTGGTGTGGTGACAATTACTAAAACAGGTTACGGAGACCATATTTATTTTCAACAAGAAAAATGGTTTGTGTACACTGTCACCAATTTGTCATTACATTAAATGCACATTTTTTCCTTTCTCTTTCTCGCTCTCTCACGCTCCTCTTCTTCTTTTCCTTCTCCTATTCTTTTTTTTTTCTCTCCTCTCCTGACTCTTTCTTCATTTTTCTTTTAATTTTATCACAAAGGTTTTTTTTTCTTCATTTGTTCAATTTTTCTGATTCATTTTTCTTCATTTATCACATACAATATTTTGACATAATTTTTCTTCATTTTTTTCTTCTTCACAAAACATTTTGGATATCAGAATTTTCATTTTCGTATTTGTTTGTGCAGTTTTTCAGTTTTCTAGTTGTTAAAAAGTTTGTGCACACGACCACCAAAATTTCTTCTTTGTTTTCATTTTTGTTTGTCATATTTTTTTGTTTCTGGTTGTTCAAAAGTTTGTGCATGTGCGTAAAAAAGTTTGTGCATTCTTGTTCAAAAGTTTGTGCACGTGAGTATCAAAATTTTCTTATTCTCCGTTTTCATTCATTTTTGTCTTATTATTTGTTTCTGCTTCTTAAAAAGTTTGTTCACGTCAGTTTAAAAGTTTGTGCATCTGTTGTAAAATGTTTGTGCTCTACGCATTTAGAGTGTGAGTGTGGAGCAAGAGAAAGTGGGAAACAGTTACTTTTTACTATTTAATGCACTGTAGATTTAATCTGATTTGGTTTCCGTTTTGGACCACAAACTTAATACGCTAAGTTCTTATTCCTTGGATGTGATCAAGGCTCGTAAGTTTGGAGAAGGAAATGGCCACAACTGGATTAACATAGGGGAACCAATGCCAACCTTCAGAGTGATCCTTGAACAGAAGATGCCACAGTGGAAGCTTATTAAGGGATGATCTTTTGTGGTTCGGTCACTGTACCTCCTTTATGACGCCCTGTATCTCTTGTGTTTGTAAGTGTGTCCACTTTTCTTATCTGTCCTCCCTTCCTTTTCTTTTCCCTCACCTTTTCTCTTTTTCCTGTTGACCTCTTTCGCTTTCCCGTGTACCACCATTCTTCCTCGTCACTCTACCTCCCTCTATTGGCCTAGAGTCCCTGCCTAGCCTAAAAGAGCACTTTTTCTCCCCTAGATCACATTAGGGATTCTGCCCTTTTGTACTTGTATCCCAAAAATCCCCTTTTTCTATCCTGGATCTAAACTACATGGTTTCCTTCTTTCACCTAGCAGTTTGCTACCTAGGCTGTGCTAAGGCATAATGAAGCTACAGTGACCGGTCCCATTAAGAGAAGCTTTCCGCAGCGGATTGAGGAAGAGGGGTGTCCTTTCCCTAAGGCAATGCGTCCTCCAAAAGCCACCACTCCCGAACCTGCATAGTTCCCTTATCATTGGGCCGGAGGCCTAGGCGTCACCCGTGCCAACCTTATCATGTATAACTAAACCTTTTGTACTAGGGCATGATGCAGTCTTGACATGAAGTTTTATTAATTTGAGGTTATTCATCATCCTATTGTTTGTTTATGCAATTGATTCAAGTCTTACTGCTTTTGAATGCTTTATCACCATTTGAATGTTCTATACTTACCAAGTGTTTGAAAAAATGCTTGTGAGGGTTGCTTGTGGTTTCAATTACCACAAGTTATGTCGTGTGACCCTCTAATTAAAGTTCATTATGCGTTTAAGCTTGTCATTGGAGTAAGTTGTTGCAAGAGATTCAATAGTCACTCTAATAGATAAGAAGTTTACTCTTATTCGAGAGAGATTAACAAGTTCTTTAGGAACTTTGGTCAATAAACAAATAATTAGAAGTGAGTAACCGATAATTAGTAAAATAGAGTGAGAAGATAAAGTCATTGCCGTAGTACCCTTTTACCGATTTGATTCTAAATCTTTTTTATTGGCAATTTGTTCTTAAGTTTCATTTTAATTGTTATTGTCATAGCTTGTTTTAATTTGTTCTATCGCAAACCTTATTAGTCCAAATTACGCCTTGATTGATTGATTTAGTGCTTTAGCTATCTTGTGGGTACAACACTCTTACTTTCCCCTTTTATTACTTTTTTTTTTAGGTTGCCTGCCCGGTATCCAAAGCTTAGCCTTGACTAATCCAGGTCGACCCGGGTCGCGCACCTGGTTATGGTGGGCAAGTCTTCCAGCGGGGATAACTGCGTAAACAAGGTCTCGAACTTAGGATCTTGCTTAAGCGATACCAATCCGTGTGTTTGTTTTATTTAAGAAATCGCGCATCTATGAACAAAAAGCAAATTTGCTTTTGCTGATGGCTTCTAAAAGTTAGGGGGTATTTTGGGAGCTCTAATGAGTTTACAACGAACTTGTGCTCTCTAAGGTTACGTTTGGCTGTTGATATATGACACAAATACAGAGATATGGGGACACAAAATGCTGATTGATTATGAAGACATATATAAAAATATGTGTTTCAAGACAGAAAATTAGTGTATTTTCTGTACATACGTTTTTTGGGACACTGGGACAAGAACAGAGACAGAGTTTAATGAAATTATGAACGAGTAAGAAGGAGATCTAAAAGGTATTTTAAATTATTTATCATGTTTTTATGTCTTGTCACTACACAATCAAACATGATATAGATACAATAAGTTGTGTCTTGTATATCATAACCAAACAAAGCACAAGTGACAAGATTGACTTTTAGTCATGCATTTTATGTCTCTGTTTCCATGTCTCAATAATTTAGTTTTATCTCAGTAACCAAACGCAACCCAACTGCTAAAATATTGATATATCTTTAGATTTTAATTGTCCTTATTATTTTCTTTAATATTTATGTTTGTTATGATAATTTTAAATATAAAAAATACAATTAAAATAAATTTATTAAACACTATTCTTATAATTTTTACTTATTAAGAGTTATTTTTTTCATTATTTTACTAAATAATATTGCTATAGTATTTTGAGAGCAACTTCTTCCGAGTAAAAACCAGCTCTCGAAAGGCTAAGTATTACCGAACCAAGCCTCAAGTAATTTCCTTCTCAACCTGACATTTCTTCTCAGGCTTGCAAAAAAAATCATAGAAGTTGGGGGGCATGAACAGAAATAACGGAATGTACGGGGGAATGTGAATGGACAGTTGCAGCCTGGCGGCAGAATGGTGTCCATTGGATCAGTGAGATAAAAATTGTTGAACCAACGATCGATGCAACTGTTCGCTCTTCAATCCTTAAAAATTAAAGGCACCCTCGGTACTTGTGCTGATCCCTTTTTCTCTTCTGAATTGGAACCATCGATTCGGATTTCTTTTATTTTGAAGCTCAGTCTCAGTGGTTCTCCTCTCTGGGCGCCTTTGTAATTCTTAACATGTCTTTTGTTTTGAGTTCAATTTCTTTATCCACGTCCAAGCATAGCCTCTTTTTAGTTTCTCCAAGTCTGATTCTTGGATTGCCTCTTTATTTTTTAGATTTATATTTATATTTATATTTATACAAGCTTTCGTCTTCAGGGTGTGTAGGTTCCTACTGATACATACGCGGAAAAAGTTTGCATCATGATAATTCATTTGGTTTTTCAGATTTTTTAAATTTAATTGTTTTTATTGATTACAATTGAGATTTGAAATGCTCATGCTAAAAACGTAATGCGTTTGGATGGTTTGATGTGTAAATGTTTGAATTGATTGTAACCTGTTCTGAAGAATTAGTGTCATTCCTACTGTTTTTTTTTTCTATTCATTCCCTTCCAATTTACTTTCTCTCATTGAAATCAGTGTAGGATGCTTGCTTCCCTCACTTTTAAGTTCTAATTTTTCATTGTTTTTTACTAGATACAAGCTGCTGTTGATCATACCGATATTTTGGCAAGAAGCAATTCTAGTATTCTTGTGCTGCTCGAGGATGGGAACAAGTGAATGGCACGTTGAGAGAAGATCTAGCGTTAGCAATGATTCGCCATTATCAAGGGATTTAGAAAATGAAACTGGGTCACTCTCCATTGTGGTGCTTGGTGCTTCTGGTGATCTTGCTAAGAAGAAGACATTTCCAGCACTTTTCCACCTATATCGGCAGGTTTGATAACCTCCAATTTCTCTTGAATAAATATTTTTCTTTTGCTTTTGGATATTAACTGGAATGTTTTTAGTAAGACTTTTGTTTCTCTTAAAAGATACCAATATTTCTTTCTAAAATTTGGTGGTTTTGTTTGCAGGGATTCCTACCACCAGATGAAGTTTGTATTTTTGGTTATGCAAGGACAAAAATCTCTGATGACGAATTGAGAAATCGCTTACATGGGTGAGATTTCTTTTGAAAAATTTAAATTCTATATTATTTTCACCTATACTTATAAAGTGAGTGAAAATAAAATCGATGAAAATCAGTTGCTTTCTTCTGCTATTTCACAATTTGTTTTATGTAGGCAGATGTTTCTAAATCCAATAATACTCTATGAATTATTTGAATGAATAATCAAGTATACTTCCTCTATCCTTATGTTTATATTAGCTGAAAATTTTTACTCTGAAGGTTGTTCTGTTCTATGATTGTTATGCCATACATTTGCTTGCTGTTCTTTCATAGTTGTTCTATGATTTATGTTATGTTATCATACTAACTCACAAATATCATCCATGCTTGCTCTGTTTTAAAGTATAATAAATGATTGGGAATTGATTCAGTTTATATTCAGCTATCTTGTTCGAGACAAAGATGCTTCCCCTGAGGAGTTAGAGAATGTATCGAAGTTTCTGCATCTGGTTAGCATTGGCTACTGATTTTATAATTTTCTGCAATACTGTTACTGAAAGTAGCCTTCTGATTGGTCAAATGTTCATTGGCTTTTCCCCTTCATTTTCCATTTAGATCAAATATGTAAGCGGCTCTTATGATTCTGAGGATGGCTTCCATTTGTTGGATAAAGAGATTTCAGAGCATGAATCTTTGAAAAACGGTGCAGAGGGTTCACCGCGAAGGCTTTTCTATCTAGCACTTCCTCCTTCAGTGTATCCATCTGTTTGTAAGATGATCAAGACTTGTTGTACGAATAAATGTAAGATCTAATCATCTCGTTTTGATATGTACCTTTTATCAACCAGTTGCAAATGTTTTTGTGATGACCCTTAGTTTGGTATAAAGTAAGAAGCATTGTATGGCATAACACAACACCAGTAGAGAGTAATTCTCAGTCAGACAACTGGACTAGGCTGCAATTTAGAATACACATTGAGCTTCCTTCATCTAAGTAAAATGTAAAATGGATAGCTTCTCTGCTATCTGCAAGATTTTATCTTGATAATGGTGGAGCTAAATTGAAGTCACTTCTGTCTGTGTTATACTGTTATATAATTTTGGTGTTTAAAATTAAAAGATATGGGCAAAAATGAAAATTTTGCATTGTATGAATGGGCACAAATAGGATTAGAAATGAATGCATTAGAGAGAAAGTTGGTGTAGCACCTATTATGAAAATGATATTAGAATCTTGCCTTACATGTTTTGGGCATGTTTGGAGAAGGTCAATACAAGCTCCACTAAAGATAATAGATCTAGTGGAGGTAGCCCAATATCTAGAAGAAGAGGGAGACTAACAAAAATCATAAGCAAAACCATTAAAATATATTTAAGTTTTAATGGTTTAAATGTAGATATGGTTTAGGATAAGACACTAAGGCGTTATTTGATTCATCTAGTCAAGCCTGCGTAATAGGCTTCATAAAGCTATTTCCCTTGACGTGTGTTATGTGTGGTGAGAATCTGGAACAAGTTACACATCTTTTTCTGCATTGTTCAGTGGCTAGCCTCTTGTGGAATAATTTGTTTGGGATCTTGGTGAATGTTGGGTGTGCCGTGAAACCTTAGATAGTTTCTTGTTGACAAGTCCTTCTGGTTTTGGGAGAATGAAGGAAGCTAAATACTTATGACAGTGTATAGTTTTTGCCACTTGGTTAGAATGCAACTCTCACACATTTAATGACAAATTCTTTGATAAGCAAGTTTTGTAAGATTTGATTAGGCGTTTGCCATCTTTTTGGTGTAAAGCTAATAATTTTTTTAGAGGATTTTCCCTTAGATATATTGAGAGATTGAAAAGCTTTACTTCATTGTTAGCCTTTTCTTGTTTTGTTATTGTTTCTGGAAAGAGGATCTCTTATCCTCTTATCTTTTGTAATTCTCTTCTCTTCTTATTGAAATTCTTCTTTTACCCCAAAAAAAACAAATAAAAGAAATAATTCTGAAATGAACTTTGAGTACATGAGCTTTCCCTTAATGCATTTTCATATTAGGGCTCCTATTTATCCCTCAGAGTATCTATTGTTGTATTTGTTGATGATTGCATCTATTTCCATTTTGTAGCTGATCATGGTGGATGGACTCGTGTTATTGTTGAGAAGCCATTTGGTAAGGATTTAGAATCTGCAGAGCAACTCAGTACCCAGATTGGAGAGTTGTTTGATGAGCCCCAGATTTACCGTATTGATCACTACTTGGGAAAGGAACTAGTACAGAATATGGTAGTAAATGATTACATGATTGCTTACTTCTTGTTAGCTTCATGAACTCTACCTGATCCCTCTTCATTTGACTTATATTGCCAGTTAGTACTTCGTTTTGCAAATCGCTTGTTCTTGCCGCTTTGGAATCGTGACAACATTGCTAACGTGCAGGTGAGAAAGTGTGCTGCCAAAGTTACTATCGGTTGAGGGTTGTAAACTTAAATGATATTAATGAAATCAAAGAGCGAACTATTACTTGGGATAGACAATTTATAGTTCATAGTTTGTCTGATCATATCTCTCAGTATTTTTATTTTCAAAGGTGAATTTTACACCATATGTCTATTGCTACTTAATTCAGCTGGCATTGATATGCAACCATTTTAAACTTAAGCTTGGGGCTGTTTGTTGTTTGGCAGATTGTTTTCAGAGAAGATTTTGGAACTGAAGGACGAGGTGGATATTTTGACCAGTATGGGTACGTGGATTAATTTTTCATTTCTTTCATTTTTAAGTTCTTTTGTTAAACTGAGTTGTCTAATGACTAGTCATGGCTAATAGGTTCTGAAATGAAGTGATGTTGAGAAAACAATTTTGTACATACCCAGTTTACTTTTGTTGATGATATTGATAGTAAACTTCTAATTTAAGTATAAGTCAAATTTTAAAGTTTTTAATTGATGCATTTTATAGTAGTTACATATTATTGTTATTACAATATAACTATAATTTACTAATATACTACTTTATTTGGCAGAATTATTCGAGATATAATTCAAAACCATCTGCTGCAGGTGAGGCCTTTATTTTAGACTGAAATAGAGCTTAAATTTATTCCCCATGCATACTTGTAAGTTGTAACCTTTCAAGGATATGCTTGATAAAACACTATTTGCTCTGAAACTTCAATACTAAGTTTTTTAGTGGTGAATTTTCAAGCAATGTATTCGAGTGTGAAGAAATTTTCATTTAAAGAACTGAAGGTATCTAGGGGAACTATGAGGATTTAATGAAGTACATAAGGCTATGAAACTTTTTCCATTCAAAGCTTGTTTCTGAACGCATTTAATGACCACCCATGGGTTGAATTTTATTTTTTTTCTAGCATTTTTTCACTTAAAATAGTTTTTAATATGTATTAACTATAATACAAACAACAAATATACAACAATCATAACAATCAAGCCTTGTCTCACAAGGCAGTTACATACACTAATTAGACGACCCTTTAGTGTCCTATTGTCATCATGTCTATAGTTATACTATTTTAATCTATATTTTTACCAATTAGGGCTTAGGGTTTATATTTTTTCTTAATCTCCCTCTACCTCTAACTATTACCTTCCATTTGATCTACTCTCCTTATCAAGGCTTCTACAAAGCCTTCTCTTCACATGGCCATATCATTATCAGATTCTACCATTTTTTTCATAATAGTTGTTATACCTGTTAAACTCTGAATATTTGTGGGTCGAAAAAACTGTGTTCTGCACTTGGAGAATTCTGAAATTTATAGAGTAATTACAAACTGATTTTTGGTCCTAAACAATAGCTAATTAAAGTGCTATAAATGGTAACCTACAATTGAGCTATCCTAATTAGGAGATAATTACATAATTACAAAATTACAGCAGTACAATCCCGTATTTCCATATTTGAAACAATCCCGTATTTCCATATTTGAATAAGCAGATATTCTGTCAGAATATTTTAAGTAATGATTAGATCTTAT
>QANU01113457.1:85816-137413 GCA_003254905.1 Nissolia schottii | reverse complement strand
TGATAGGTACCCAAACCCCTGGAGAGCCCATCCCCAAAAGCTAGCTGTTAGGGAGGGAGAGCCAAGAGCTTAAATACCCCATCAAGCAGCCCATACTACCCGATGTGGGACTTTGCCCATATAAAGTCCCTATCAATACACCCTCCCCGGAAAGCCGACGCCCCGGCGGCTCCACTCTACGGCGCTTCACTCGGCCCTGGCCGGTCAGCCCCTCCGCAGGTAGCCCTTTCCGATGCGTCGACTACCGGCTCTGATACCATTGATAGGTACCCAAACCCCTGGAGAGCCCATCCCCAAAAGCTAGCTGTTAGGGAGGGAGAGCCAAGAGCTTAAATACCCCATCAAGCAGCCCATACTACCCGATGTGGGACTTTGCCCATATAAAGTCCCTATCACAGTACAATCCCGTATTTCCATATTTGAAACAATCCCGTATTTCCATATTTGAATGGGCAGATATTCTGTCAGAATATTTTAAGTAATGATTAGATCTTATGCTAATATTCAGCCAGAATATTTTCACCAATCAATTCCATTGACAATACCAACTTTTTGTCTAATGCCTTCATTCTTGATTGTATCTTGTCTGGTGTGCCCACTCACCCAACATTATATTTTCATCTCTATAACTTTGAGTTTATTTTCTTATTGGCTTTTTACCACCCAACATTCGGTCTCATATAACATCTTTGATCTTATTGCTATGCAGTAAAATTTTTCTATTAAGGTTGAGTGATACTTTTTTTCTTTCTCTTTTATCACAAATAAGTGAATAACAGCTGAAGCACTATTCCATTCCATCCACCAAACCTAAATCCTATGGTTTACATATCCCTCTATTTTTCATTTTATTTTTTATGATAGACCCAAGATACTTAAACTGTGTGACTTAAGGTATGGCATTGTCTCCAATATCACCTCTATACAAACAACAGATATATTACAGGAAAAAAATATGTTAATCTTCAGTCCTTAATATTTTCATTTAAAGCATTGAATTTAGCTTCAAACTGGCCCTAGGAATACTAGTAAGTATGCCTAAATCTTGTTCTAACCAGTGATTAGAAAACTAAATACTTTCTTGATGGACTTTACCATGTTTTCGTTATAACCATATTTTTTTAACCTTGTTATGTCAGGCATTTGTCAACACAATAAGACCTATTATTAAATAGTCCTATGATGCTGCCTAGTTTTCAATCAGACATTTATCAGCCGAATATGTCAATCTTGTTGATTGCTTCTCATCAAATTCAGGTTTTTTGCTTGGTTGCTATGGAAAAACCTGTTTCTCTCAAGCCAGAGCACATTCGGGATGAGAAAGTGAAGGTTTGTATCTGCCTTTTCAATTTATGTGGAAATTATTAGCCTCTTCTGTAGTTTAATTTTTTTCTCTCTAATTCTCATATGAAGTAATCATTGTGAGTACCAACATCTTGCTCTCCTCTTTTCTTATTTATTTTGTATTTTCGAATTTATTGTGCATACTATTACTCACACCTGCAGTAAAGTGGGATAATTTTATACCTGATAACTAACTTTCCAAGTTAATCTTTTATACCTTGAATTTCGGTTTGAGTTCTAGCTTGCTCCTCAGTTTCTAGTCATATAAATAATGCAGGTTCTTCAATCAGTACTTCCTATTAAAGATGAGGACATTGTTCTTGGACAATATGAAGGCTATAGAGAAGACCCAACCGTACCTGACAATTCAAACACACCAACTTTTGCAACTGTTATTTTGCGAATTCACAATGAAAGATGGGAAGGTATGAGAATAGCTCCAGCAATATATTCCTAAAAAATAATTTGCATTGTGAGCTTTTGAAATTCTTCGGTCCTCCCTTTCATTTATTTATGCTGAATGTTTGGAAAATAGTATAATGGTTATTATTTTTTCCGGTGTCTGCTATACATTTCTGTGCTTTTAATCAACTAATCACGACTGAGACATATTCACACCATGCTTCTTTTTCCTGTCAGGTGTTCCTTTCATACTAAAAGCTGGGAAAGCCCTTAGTTCAAGAAAGGCAGATATACGGGTTCAATTCAAGGATGTTCCTGGTGATATTTTCAAGTGTATGGCACCAGACCTTTTTTCATAATTGGGTGATTTCTCTTCAATACATGCTTTTATCATGCATTTTTTATGGCCTATATGGTTATCTGGATTCTGGAGCATGAAATTAAATTGGAATCAGATATTGCATAAAGGTTGTCACTTTGAAAGATCGAGCAGTTTTGTTTTTATAGGAGAATCTAATAGGATAATTTTGGTACTTTGATGCCTCTTGTAAAACTCATGCACAAATTATTTAATTTCCTATGTTGAAGTACGAATTGAAATATATGTGTGTGTACGTAGAATTATCTTATCACCATCGAAAGTAAGATTTTTTCTGAGAGGTCGGTTATCTCTATGATGCATAAGCACAACAAAAAGGTAACAAGCTGGAGGAACCTGCTCTTTATTGTCAGAGTATGAATGATTTCACAGTGCTGACGGGTGGAAGTACATTGCTACATTTTTTATTTAAAAAAAATTATGGTCTGAGATAGAAATGTTACAATGCTACCAGTATTAGTTATTGTGTAGGTTGAGAGGTGCATGATGCTTTAAAAAAAAATTATTCATCACCATGCGGTTCAGTTTAAGCTGTAACAATACATTCAATGTTATAATTCTTATAGGGAAAGGGAAAATTGATTTTTACTCCCCTGAACTATATAGGTGATGTGCACGTTACCCCTAACTTCTAAAAATGTATAAATTTACTTCTCATAGTTTCATTATAGTTCAAATCGACCCTTATCTGACCAAACTATTACCAGCTTGAAGAAGAAAAGGAGGAGAGGGAGGGGAAGGAAATGAGGGTGAGCGTAGTTTGGTCATATAAGGGTCAATGTTCACTTTTATGAAACGTTAGGGGTCAATTTGCACATTTCTAAAAGTCAAGGGGTAAAATGCACATGACCCATGGTTGAGAGGGGTAAAATGCATTTTTCACTATCTTTTATCCCATATTGTAACTTCCCTATTCCAGGTTGTGTAACTTTTAAAATCTACTGCTGCCTAGTACATCCAAAACAGGTAGTATCAACGCAGGCGTCTGCTATCACATGGAACATAAATAGTAGCTTGCCTATAGTTTTCCATATCTTGATGACAGATACTTATTGATGTAAACTAAACATTAATGTGTGTATAAACCTTATTGTAAACTTATTCTTGTTCAGGTGGAAAGCAGGGGAGGAATGAGTTTGTTATCCGCCTGCAACCTGCAGAAGCTATGTACATGAAGCTGACGGTATGCCATTCATACCGATAGCCCTTAACGAGAACTATTCTACCACTTGTTTGACTAGATTACCTCTGTCAGTTCTCTTTATGTTTTATGTGTTTATTGAGAATCTGTTCTATCGAGGAAGATGTTCTTCTGTATACAAATTAAGACATTTGTTGTTTATATATTGAAAGTGTGTGTGTGTGTGTCTATATATATATATCCCATGACACTGTTTGGAACCAATTTTTTCCATAGTGATATTGATGACAGCTTTAGAGTTTAGAAATGAGGTGGTTTGGTATGTGTGGAGGGAGGAGGTCTTCACAACCCTCGATGAGGAGAGTAGATCAAATAGAGAATAACCCAACTGCTAGAGGTAGAGTGAGACCAGTTTGATTATACACGTGATTTGTGATGACTGATAAGACACAGAAGAGTCATCTAATCCATGTGGCCAACCATTCCAAGTTAGACAAGATTGACTTGTTATTATTGTTGTATATAAATGACTACTTTTGTTAAAATGTGTTTAGCATCTACCAAAAAAAAAAAAAATGTGTTTACCACCTCCTAAATTTTTATCTTGTTGCACCTGTTATCTTGTGATAACAAAAGAAATATATCTACATGTTAAATTTATACATCAAATGCCAAATAATTTGATGATATTTCGAAGAGTGACTGACTTGTTCACTGTCTCATGTAGGTCAAGCAACCTGGACTGGAGATGTCGACAGTGCAAAGTGAACTAGATTTATCATATAGACAACGCTACCAAGGGGTAACAATTCCCGAGGCTTACGAGCGTCTAATTCTCGATACGTACGTTGCTTTCCTAGTTCATGTTTTTGGCTTGTTAGTCGCGAATAAATACTGTTGGTAATCTGTAATAGATTTTCATGCATAGCAATCAATTCAGCTGTTTGAAGAGAAATAGATTTGAATGAAAAGTAATTCGAGTTGGAAAATATTTGCAGAATTAAAGGTGATCAGCAACATTTTGTTCGCAGGGATGAGTTGAAGGTAGGAGGATTATTACCTGCTTCATAAACTATTGCAATTAAGGTCTGGATTGATGAGGTTGATGTTTGTATTTTGTCTATTATTATCATATCAGGCATCCTGGGAGATCTTCACCCCACTTTTGCACCGCATTGACAAGGGGGAGTTCAAATCAATCCCCTACAGACAAGGAAGTAGAGGTCCGGCTGAAGCAGATGAGTTGCTGGAAAAAGCTGGCTATGTTCATACACACGGTTATATATGGATACCTCCTACCTTGTAGAATGATCAATGCCACAATATCTTGCTGTGACTGAGAATTCTAGTTGCTTATACTCAATAAGCTTGAGAAGATTCCCTGGTAAAATTACAATCTCATAATGGGTATGTGTATCAAGCATTTATTTGTTGGAACAAATATGACTGGTTGACACGGTTTGCGTGACGTGATCTGCCTCTGACTGCAAAAGAAAAGGAAACTGAAGTGAAGTTTTAGTAGTGTTTGTATTTATTTCATTATACAAGGAGAAACAAAGTTTGTTATAGATAATTTCATATTATGTTGACTGTCTCAATAAAACTTAGTAAAATTTAAAAATTATTTGCTGAAATGAATATCATGTTGAGACCGTAGATAAGGAGAACATTAAATATCTCTGTATTACAACTACTATACTGATAAAGAAACAGGTATTACAAAACTTCTCATTTTTCCTCTAAATTGTACTATAAAATGTTGTCATATTGAAAATTATGTTACATTAACTCAAAAGTTTAGTGATTTAAAGACTTTTATAATTTGGCATGATCGGTTAGGTCATCTTGATTCAATTATGATGCAAAAAAAATTGAGAATTCATGGACATTCATTGAAGAGCTAAAAGATTCTTCAATTTAAAGAATTCTCATATGTTGCTTGTTCTCATTGTAGAATAATTATGAGATGATCACCAGTTGTAGTTGTGATTAAATCACTTGCATTTTTAGATTTTACTCAAGGTGAAATATGTGGGCTCATTCACCAATCATATGAACTATTTATATATTATACTTTCATCAAAAATAGTCACATGTGTATTTAGTATTGACTCGTAACTTGAAGTTTACGAGATTGTTTGTTCAAATAACTTAAAGAGTAAAGTATCCAGATAATGTCAGTAAGACAATTGTTTTGATAATAATGGTAAGTTAATGTCTCAAGATCTTAGCGATTACTATATGTCAAATAGAACAACAGTTGAAGAGCATGATTCTCCTATTCATGCATGGTTTGGCGGAATTGCTTATTAAATGGCTCCAATTAATAGTTAGATCATTACTTATATGAACAAAACTTCATGTTTTGGCATGAAGACATGCTATTTTGCATGTAGCAACACTTGTACGCATCATAGCAACAAATTATTATAAATTCTCCCATTGCACTTGGCTTTTGGTTAGGAGCCAAATGTTTGCCATCTTAGAATTTTTGTGTGATTTATGTCCAAATTTCTTCACCATAACGGACCAAGATGGGACCTCAAAGAATGTTGAGAATGTATGATTGGTTGAATCCCCTTTTATTATAAATTATCTTGAACCAATCAAAAATTTATATACGAAAATATTTTTTTATTGCTATAAAACAATTTTCCCAACATTACAGGGAAAAAAATAAGCAGCTGGAAAAAGAAATCATATGAAGTACATTGTCATTATTTCATTTAGATGCTCGTATAGGGCAATGTGAAAAGTAATTAATTTGCAAAATATTACAAATCAACTATCATATTTATTTATTAACCCAAAAAGAGCTATGAATGCGCATATATTAGCTGAAAATTAATGCTCCAATTTAAATTAATGTTTTCGAATGACAACCTATTAGTACAAATGAAAGTAGGTCGCACTTGAAGCGTGGTAGCACAATCAGTTCCTAATATGGTAATTCATTTAAAATGGAAATGAGCAACAATGAAGATGATCATGATATAGAGGAAATTGCTCGAAAAAAATCCTAAGATATAACTATTGATGAAACCCCATAAGCAGTCCAGGTACTTGAAAAATAACAAAAATAAAGAGATCTCGATAAATTATTTCATTATGAAAAATATGGAACCGATTAAAATCATATTGTTGTCGACAATGTTATTTGCACATAATATTGCTATTGAAATAATAAAGTAATATGAGGATCTTGAATCAAAATTTGTCAAAGAATGTAGACAGAGAAATTGTTAGCCAAAGTAGAAAAATGCAATCTAAGTTGAATTAACTTCACTTTAAAAGTATGAAGTTTTTAAGATCTATAGTCACACACTAGAAGGTGTGAAGCCAGTAGGGTACAAGTGAATTTTTGTACAAAAATAAAATGGGCAGAGATGAGATATAAATTTATAAAGCACGACTTGTAGCACACTAGTTTTCAGAAAGCCTAACATTGAATATACAGAGACATATTCTTTGTGGTGAATTTAATTTTATTCTGAAAATTAATAAAGAAATTAGGCACGTGTCTATAAACCTACTTCTATGTCTCACTAGCTAGCACAATTTTTTTTATGAAAATCCTTAAAGGATTCAAATTGTCTTAAGCATATAAAAGTTCTCAAAAAATTTGTTCATTAAGACTTCAACAATCCTTATATGAATTAAAATAAACATTACATATATGATACAATCTCTTAAGTCAATACTTATTGAAATATGGGTATAAAATGATCCCATTTATCCATGTATCTTCCTAAAAGAATTTGGATCTATATTGTTATGATCACAATATAAGTCGGTGATTTAAGTATCATTGGATCTCCAGAAGAGACTTCGAACTATATAGATTATTGAAAGAAATATTTTGATAAGATAAAAATTGTCTCTGGTTACACACACAGAGAATTTGACAAATGAAATATTTTTCTATCAATCAACCTATACTAAGAAGATTTTGAATTAATTTTATATGGACTATCCACACTCGTTGAGTACCCTAATGGCTGTGAGATCACTTGGTGTAGATAAAGATCAATTCAAACCTTGTGAGAATAACAAAGAACTTCTTGATCCTTAAGTACCATATCTTATTGCTATTGGAGCACTAATATATCTGGTTAACAATACACGACCAAATATAGTTTTTTTTTGTAAGCTTATTGGCAAGATTTAGTTCTTGTCCAATAAGAAGACACTGCAATTGTAACAACCCGACTTTTCCTTCAATTAAAATGCTATTTAAGGAAGAANTTGCATTACAAGGATCTGTTGATAGAAGTTTGTTTTATTCAAATGAATCTAATCCCTCACTAATTGAATATGCATAAGCATATTTTTTTATTTGATCCACATAAAGGAAGATCCCAAAAAGGCTACTTATTCACAAGTGGAGGTACAACTATATCTTGGTGCACAACAAAACAAACAATAGTTGTTGCTTCATCAAATTATGCAGAGATACTAGAAATTCATGAAGGGAATCGAGAATGCATTTGCTTAGTTTGATCTCCTATCACATTTAGGAAAGGCTAGAATCATATACCTCATCGTCATTTTCATGATCTTTGGCCATAAGACAAAGGTTGACAACTTCATCGGTCTCATTGGAATCATCATTGTCTTCCCATGCTATGTAGGCCTTCTTGCTCTTCTTCTTCTCCTCAAAAGATCTTCTTTCATATTTTTCTACCTTCTTTTGATAGATTGGGAAATCTACCTTTATGTACCCGATTTTCCACACTCAGCATTTTAGGAGTGATGACTCTTCTTTGTTGAAGTTTTTATTTGGAGGAAATGGAGGCTTTGATTGGCCTTGAGTGTTGCTCTTCTTCTTGAGGAATTTCCCAATCCACCAAAGTTATTGTCATCATCTTCTTCTTCTTCTTCAATGATCTTGGATTTTGAAGGAGATGTCGCCAAAAGTGCAATCTTCTTCTCCTTTCTCTCAAGCTCCTCATCTACATCCAATCTTGCTAGTTGCATTTCATGCTCAAGTAGCTTTCAAAGAAAGTGGTAAGAGGAATCTTTGACAAATCTTTGCTTCTCTAATTACCGTCTCTTTTGGTGTCCACTTTCTACTCAAGTATCTCAAAACCTTTTCTACAAGCTCAAAGTTAGAAAAGTTCTTCCAAATGGAAGCAATTTCATGAACTAAATGTGTAAATCTCATTTGAAAGCTTTTAATATCTTCATCAGACTTCATTCTAAACATTTCAAATTCAAACATGAGAGTATTAATTCTATTATTTTTCACTTCATCGGTTTCCTCATGAGTAACTTCTAGAGTATCCCACATTTCTTTAGCGGTTGTGCAATTTGAAATCCTACAATATTCTGATTGTCCTAAAGATGACATAATGATATTTATAGCGCTCTTATCAAAGTTATTTTTCTTTTTATCTTCATATGTCCAATGTTGTTTGGAGTTAGGCCTACCACTCAATATGTCTATAGGAACATAAGGACCAAACTCTATAGGATCCCAAATATCTAAATCAATAGCCTCAATAAAAATTCTCATTCTAGATTTCCAATATCCATAGCATTCACCAATGAAGAAAAGAGGTTTCTTAATGGGACTACTATCGGTGATGAATGTAGATGAAGCCATATCTCTTGAAGCTATCAAGCCTTAGACAAAAGCCTAAGCTCTGATACCACTTATTACCAAGTGGCTTCAAATACACAAGAGGTTTTTCGGCAAAACTTTTCTTACTTAAAAAACGAGCTAGAAAATCTCAACAAAAATATAAGAACAAGCGATAAAGCAAGCTAGCACATGCAATAATAAAGTAAAGAGTTAAGGGATAGAGATAATGCAAACTCAATTTATCCTGGTTCAGTCACCTTTATGATTTATGTCCAGTCCCCAAGCTACTTGCTCAAGATTTTCTCCACTATATTCAAGCTTGAAACTTAGGTGCTTGAAAAAATCTTTACAAGTAAGAGCGCTCTTCACACCTTGTGCCTGAGCCTCAAGTAATCTTCCTTAGGGATCCCACCCTAATCAATCTAAAGGGATACCTTAACCTCTTTACAAGTGTATGAAATTTGTGAATTGGAAACTCCCTCAAATAGTGGATAATACAAATTGAAGCTCTATAGGTGTATGTGTAAAATTTTTTATAGGCTCTTTAGAATGGCTCTATAAATGCTCTTATCATGTATAGAAAGATGAGAGTTTAGGAGTAAAAATTCTGCATTAAATCACTGAGTTAGGTGGATATTTATTAAGCTCCAAGTGATCCTACTCGTTGTTCAATTAATGCTCAAGAAATTGGTACATTAGAACTAGCCATTGTTGTCTTCAGAGACTAAGTCATTCGAATGACCTATGCAATGTAGCCGTTAGGTAACACCCCTGCTAACTGCATACCCTCGAGTAGTACGTAATGCTCACAGGGTTATTATTCACTTGGTGGGAATACTCATAGTCCCTCATTACTTTTCGAAAATACTAAGTTAACGAAAATGTGGACCCATTTAAAACTTTTTCTGCTGAGTGCTTATTCATGAGGTATGAGCCTTGTGTGAAAAAGATGTATGATACAAGCGATAGAGCCATGGGCTTACTAATATTCATTATCCTTAGTTTAAGCAGTTATATAATCAATACATGGTCTGTCACAGATGAGTACAACAAATCACATAATATTATAATAAAGTTACATATGCATTCCATAGTCATTCATACACATCGTAAAAGTTCATCTAGCGTACAACTAGCCAAGCATGTCTTCATAGCCTTGAAGATCTGTCTGTCCGTCATCAATGGCTTGTCCTCCGTTCTTTTCTGATCCTCTTGTTGCTTATCATAGCTCACGTCTGCCCTTGGAAGCATAAGTGAGTGGGGGTGAGAACATTCGTCCTCAGTTACGAACCTTAGCGTCGGGGGATTCCTTTTTAACTCACTTACGAACCAGGCCGCTCAGGTGTTTCTAAGTCAACATGCATACTAACATCCTACTGATTATTATCTTGCCTAAAGTCCTGAACGGCTTTATCTACTTTACTATGTGACTGGGGAACTAGTCTTTCTTAGCTAAGTTCTCATGCTCATTATCTTTACTTCGCTTACATACATAGGCCGTCTCGAGCGTTCTCTTAATGACTACATAGCTTTACATACATTATCATATACTCATGCATCACATACTCATTCATCATATACTCATGCATCGCATACTCATACATCATATACTCATGCTTGGGGAATATGGGGATTCTCTTACGCTTCCGGTTGGGCTAGTGAACCTGGGTAGCGTCCTTCTTGTTACATCTGTCCCGCGCTCATGTAGCCGTGGCCTACGGCTATAACCACTTCAGTTTCCAGCTTGACGACGACTCGGCTGCACTCACACCAGAGTGGTTGCTATCCACCGATGGGGTCTAGTGTCCATCATCGCCAATCAAGTGGGCTACCCTTCCTACAAGTAGGGAGGTGGGGATCCGTACCCTTTTGACGTAACCAAGCGGGGACTCATATCTCATCATCATATCTCATCACATCTCATCATCATTTCTCATCATATTTCATCATATCTCATCATATCTCATCATCATGCCATTAACCTCATTAACCGGTCCGCCCTTTTGGGACTAGTGAGGTAGCATCATTGACCAATCCACCCTTTTGGGACTGGTGAGGGGCGTGTCCGTAGACGTGCCAAGAGAAATGATTCCTATCATATAACTACATACTTATTCCCTAGTGTTCAATTATAATCTTTACATATTAGGTGATTAACCGCTAGTTCTCTAAGGTCGTCCTAACACTTACATGACAACTCTGTCCTCATGATGCATGACATTATAATCATTCTACTCATAAAACATCTACATGCAATGTTCCACATACATCATCATAAACATACCTCATGCACTCATCATAAACATACTTCATGCATATCAGTCAGCTTAATAAGTGTTGGAAATGTGTGTCCAGGACAACCTTCATAAACCTTGTTTTCGTAAAAATAACTAAGTCTCAGGTCACTCAGCGGAAACTCTTGTTCGCTCAGCGATTTGAGCTTAATCCACTCAGCGATAAGAGCCTCATCGCTCAGCTGTCCAACCTGTATAGCTCAGCGGTGACTCATCTCGCTCAGCGGGCTGGGGCCCGATTTTTAAAAATATATTTCCATCCTTATCCTCATCCTTAGTGACCTCCAGGTCGCTCAGCGGATCCTCTGGCCGCTCAGCGCTCTAGAGTTCACGTAAAAAAAAAACTTTCTTTCTCATGCATTCAGCTCAGCGTCGCCTGGGGCCGCTCAGCGGTACCTGGGCGAGGCTGAAACCGAATGCATGGTTTTCTTTCCTTTCTCTTCCTCCTTTGTCCATGGATCCTTCTTGAGGTTTTCACACATTTTCCAACCATTAAAATCCTATCTAGTCCAGGTCACAAGACCCTTCAGAATCATCTCCTAAGTCCTAGCATAACATTTCTAACATAATTTATCATGAGGCATACAATCACATAAATACATACAAGCAAACAAAAGCCACCAAGGGGTGAGCAAGCCAAGTTTACCCACCTTCTTTAGAGGCTTTGAAGGCAAATTGGATGATGAGAGAGTTGGGGGAGAGTGGTCCTCCAAGTGCAGAGCTTCTGCCTGGCTTCCGTTAGGTTTTCCCTCGGTTTTGACGGTTCCTGCTGGCTCCGGGCTTGCTCTGACGCCTCCGAGCTCCTCTTGGCTGAATTTCTTCAAGATTTCCTTAGGGTTTTGAAGGGATTTTCATGGGTGAGGGTTAGGGGATTCCTGGAGGAAGTGAATTGGGTTTAAGGCAGGCGGTGTCTGAGTCTCCGGTTTGACAGAACAGCAGCCGATCAAGCAAACGGACAGAGTTCTGGCAAGGTTTCTAATTTCCCATGTCATTTTCGGTTTGGGGGGGTATTTATAGCCCAAGGGCTGAATGCCCATTTTACCATTTTACCCTTTGCAAAAATTACCAAAATGCCATTATAATTTAATTTCCTAATTATTTAATTAGTTTGGATAATTATGAAGTCAAATCAAGTCATCAATGAATATTTAATTATTTTCCTTGGAAAAACTGAATAATCACGTGGTCATCTCCCATGTGGGTCCCACTCAGTCCCGTTTCGCTCGTATTCGGTCGTTCGCAGTGCCGGTGTGAAACACCCTAGCTAACTGTTTACCCGTACGTAGTAAACAATGCTCACTAGGTTGTTTTCTACCTGGTCGGAATACTTTAGTCCATTGTTATCTTTCGAAAATAGTTACTTAAGAAAATAGGGACCAATTTTTGAAACTTTTCCTTTGCCTCGACTATTTAATAAAATAGAGCCATGCGTTGGAAAGAATAAATATAGAAAGTGATAAAGCCCTTAGGCTTAGCGGATAACTGTCTAATAATAATAAAGCATACAATATACATCCATCTGGCCCATCACAAACAGTCATGTAGTTATTATAATAAATAATACACAAGTAACGTGTTCAACATATACAATAGATAACATTAAAATACAAGGGCTAACTGTAGCACTTCCCAGTTTACCCTTAATAAAGTACTAACTACTGCTGTCTCTGGTGTCCCTGTCTGGTTCTGACCGCCTCGTAGCTCCTCGGCCGGTTCAGCTTCATCCTCGCAGTATAAGTCATCACCTGTTCTTGAAGTCATAGGGTAGTAGGGGTGAGAACGGTAGGTTCTCAGTGGAAATAACTCTAGTACCTATATCTTGCGGTTCATTAGGTCGGACTTCAGGCCGCTCAGAGATCTCTAAGTGAACATACATACTAAATATTCTACTGTTTATTATCTGGCCTATCTGAACGGCTTTATCTACATTACTATGTGATATGGGAACTACTCTTGCTTACTAGGTTCTCGTGCTGATTAACATTTCGTGGATATACATAACCGTCTCGAGCGTGCTCTTGACGGTACGGACATAGCAGCAGAACTATACATCCAGAGTAATCAGAATGCATAACAGAATACACTCAGAATACATTCAGTATAACAGAATCATCAGAATAAACATGCCTAACAGAATGTACATGTTCATAACAGAATGTGACAGCCTAAACCTGCATAACAGCATAACATCATAACCTGCTTTGAAATATGTGTTATTCCCACCATAGTAATGTCCTCTGTTGACATTAGTATGACGGAATAACCTCGCACCCTCAGTGTAGGCCGACACTGTCTAGACCTTCCTGCGGTGGGCTTCCACCTGCCGTGTGCCCCCTCGGGACCCCTCGACAGTGGGCGGATATTGTACCCCCACCTAGGCTTGCCCCCTTTCGACAATGCAAAGGCGTGGTAACCGCACACCTCCAGGTATGCCATATCGACACCACCTGTGGCGGGCTTCCACATTCAGGATGCCTTGACCTCCTGAAGTGGGATCATAGTGTGGCTCACGTGATCACGGCCTTTTCAGCATGTGGCATATAGCCTTTATCAGCATTGGGCATTTGCCCTTGTTCAGCATTGGGCATTGGCCCTGTTTCAGCATTGGGCATTGGCCCTGTTTCAGCATTTCAGCATTTCTGTACCTGCAGCATGGCATACTTGTTCCCTATGGTTCATTTCGAAATCTTTATTTATCTCAGAGTTATTTCTAGTCCTTTAAACATGGCTTATCATGAATGCATGGAAAGCTACAGATTATATCACAGACTACATGTCATTCACATGTTCACATACGGCATATACTTCACACGTCCACATACTGCATATATTTCACATATTCCACAGCTTTTACACATATTCCATACATAATAAACCTATCTAGTCCAGGCCACGGGGCCCTTCAGAATCATCTCCCTATCCTAACCAAAGTTCTAATATACATAGGCAAACATAAACAAGCATACATAGAAACCTACACACACACACATAAGCACATCCAATCACCAAAGAGGTGAGAAAACTAGAGTTACCCACTTGTGGGAGAGCTGTTCGGCGAGGAAAAAGTGTAAGGGAAGTCGTCCTGTGCTCGGCCGCTCAGCGGAAAAGTCACAGCGTCCAAAATTAGAATTTCTTTTCTCAGTGCTTACTGAGGCTTCCTACACAGTTCCAACCAACACAGTTATATTTTCCTAACCTCAATATTTCTAAAAATCCTTCAAGCATCACTAACTCCATATTTTTCTCATATTATTTCTAATTTTTCCTACTCAAAAATACATACATAATATACAATTAAAAATCCCATAGGCAGGGGTGTTCGGACTACCCACCTCCAAATCCAGTTTGGAAACGGTAGAAGTGAAGAGGAAAATTCCATGAACACTTCCATGACGATCTTGCTATTTTTCCGGCGTTCGACAGTATCACAGCAGTGCACAAACAAACAAGGAAAACAAAGAAAGAAAGAACGAAGAAGGAAACAAAGAGAGAAAGAAACGAAGCTTTAAAGCTTCAGGGGAAACAAAATAAGAAAGAAGGCGTCAGGGGATAAAAGAAAGAAACAAGAAATAAACAAAGAAAACAAAGAAATGAAGGGCAAAGTGAAGCAAAAGCTTCAGAGAAGAAAATAAAAGAAAATGGCGTCAGGGAAGAGGGAGAGAACGAAGAAACAAAGAAACAAATAAAGAAAGAAATGTGGAAATTTTGGTGTCAGGGGTACATACAGCCCCCTTCCACCGCCCACATATATACATATATACTATATTATACTTTTTCTTATTATATTATATATACATATATTATACATATTAATATTATTATATTATACTTTTTCTTATAACATAATGAAGTCAGGGGGCAATATGTATATATGGCACCCCCAACCGTCCTTATACATATATATTTAATATATTAAATAACTTTTCTTATTTTATAATATTATTATTATTACTATTTATTAGGACTATTATATTATATCATAGTATATTTTATATAAATATCTACAATGGATAAACATGATCCTGTCAGTCCAATTTTGATCATGTTTGATTGCGTTTTGTCGTTTGCAGTCCCGGTATTTCACATATGACTGTTTCAAAAATATTCCGGACATACGTTCGCGCTCTACTAATTTTTCTTATTAGTAGTTGAGTCCAGTGGAGGTATTCGGGGAATTATTATTTTATTAGTGTATTTTACGGTTACTTTCGGTATCCGGAAAAATTCCCAATTGGTCCGGAAATCGTTCGAACTAAACCGATTTCCGTTTTACCGACACTTTAGGGTTTTCATCCATCTCTAGAGGTCGAGAGGAATCATTTGAGTATCAGCAGAATTTGGAAATACCCCACAGAATAATTTCTAACGACCTCGAGTGGTTAATTCCTACAAAAGGCTCTATGAACAGTTGTTTGGGAAATTCTCACTAAGGGATATACTTATAATGTTGTTCTTCTTCCTAAATTCATTTATACATTATTTTATTTGTTTTTACGAACATTTTACTAAGGGGAAAAATATTTTACTAAGGGGGAAAAATACGGGATGTTACACGGTGCGTCACGCACGGTCGTCCAAAAAGTATTCCGCTTATACCGTCGCGATCCTCTAATTGTCCTCTACATGGAGGTGTAATTATTTCAAAGTATTGGTGAATTTTTCTCCGGAGGTATATTCTTCCCAGATACCTTTGGCACACCATTAAGCGTCGATGGCGACAAACGCTAGTTCAGATTGCACTTCTGCGATCGCCTAGTCCTCCGAATGAGGTTGTGGGACTAATCTAAGGTATTTGAAACTTTTCCCTGGTACCAGTTGGGTTTCCAGGGACTTGGAACTCTCTGCTCAATTCTACAAGCTAAACAGAGCCGTTCTAGTGTCTGCAGAATCATCCGAAACTGAACAGAATTCCGTCTGGCAGGCGATTTGGGTTTCCTATCCAATTCTAAAGGTTAAAAGGAATCCTTTGAATGTCAGTAGAATTTTGAGAAACTAAACAGAACAATTTCTACAGACACTCGTGTCCTAGGGAATCAGGCTTCTACTTTCCTGACGTCTCCAGCGTTGCTCGCGTTTTCGGACATCCTCCCTTATTCCTGAGCTCTCTGGTATTCCACACTCCTTCTATTCCTTTTAGATTCTCCATTTTCACCTTAATATCTTAGGGCTACCATTCTAACCTTGATCGCTCCTGATTCCATATCCTCTTCTCTTCTCTCGTACACTTAACACCTCTTCCTTCTCAAGCTTAATACACTTTCCTTTGTCCTCCAGAGCCCAACCTTACATACTTCTCTAGGTGAAATCTAAATTAGATTATGCAACCACGCTCGAACTTGATCCCCTCACACTTGATTGTTATTCCCTCTTCTTAGATTTATGTTTATACCTCCAACCCTAGTTGTACTCTTACCTACGTCCTTAACCCCATTTATACGATGTATACGTGTCCTCTTTAAACTTAGTTATTCCACTGCCTTGCTCACTCGACCCTCATGCACTCCTCTCATTACTTTCTTGTATTTCTATATCTGCTCAATACGCCTTATTCTTCCCCTTCGAGATTCCAAAGCCTAACCTTCCTAAATCTGGCACTTGTCTACCCTAGCCACATAGTCACAGGAATTCCTGTGCTTGATGGACACCTGTAGTTCATGCTTCCAACCTCTAAAGGAGTTCATACACGAATTTATTATGCGAAATCTTTGCTAAGGGAAAACTGGGATGTTACACGTTATGTGTCTCTTGTGTCAGAATCATTCGAATGACTTTACTTGGGTCATTCAAATGACCTTACATGAGTCATTCGAATGACTTGTGCTTTGCATAGGTTACAGAGAGCACGAAAGCTTTTCCAATCGAATGACTCCATCGAATGTCTCTTGAGAAAGGGTCATTCAAATGACTTGTATAGTCATTCGATTGACTTATGCAAGTCTTGGTCAATTTTATCCTTTTTCTTCTCCTTTTTGATTACTTTATTTATCTAACTCATTTTTGAGTCTTGGAATCAATGGTTTGTTATAAGAACCATTTTAGGGAGCATTAAAGAATTATCACACATACACCTTTGACAACAAATTTTCTAAGTCCTAAATCTATATCTTAATTGAATTCCTTGACTTGGAAACTTGCATCCTTTATCTCATCAAAACCTACAATATGTAGCATTCATATAATGCGAACTCGTTAACATTTAATATGTAAGCTATAAATAAACAAGCCACTTTAGAAAATCCTAAACCCTAAAAGGGCAAAGAATGAGTCTATCACCACTTGGTGTGTCCTAAGCTCATATCATAGCTCATAATAGGAACCAACCATGGATCATTTAAACCTTACAAGACAACAATAAACAAAACTTTAAACATCCACACCTCTGTATGAAGGGCCAAATGTGCATGGGGAGGTAAGATGAGTATATCACTTTTTGACTTGTCCTAAACCTCGTATTATGGTTTATGCTAGAGACAAGTCATAGATCATCTAAACTCCATCAAACATGAACAAACAGAATTCTTATGAAAACACGAATATAAGGCCGAAACATAGAGATTAACACAAGTCCATCACTTCTTGGCTTATTCCACAACTCATATCATAGTTTATATGAGAAATCATTGTAGATCACTTGTACATCATACACTTTATGAAACAAAAACCCTAATGCGAAAAGGCTCATCATGGTCGAATATAATAAAAGAAAACATAAGTTCATCACTTTTTAGTTTAGTCCAAAACTCATATGATAGTTTATATTAGAGTCACCATAGATCATATGCACATCATCAACTTAATAAAAACAAAATACTAGTTATAAACCACACAAGACCGAATGTACAAGAAGAGAAACATAAGTTCATCACTTGTTAGTTTAATCCAAAAACTCATATCATTGTTTATACTGGATCCACTAGATCATACGAACATCATAAACTTAAAAAACATAAAAACCTAAGGTCATAAACGTGATTAGGCCAAATATACAATAAAAGAAACATAGGTCTATCACTTTTTAGTTTAGTCCAAAAACTCACATCATAGTTTGTATTTGATTCACCATGGATCATATGAACATTATTAACTGAATAAACATAAAAACCTAAGGTCATGAATCTCACAAAACCGAATAATATACAAGAAGAAAAACATAAGTTCATCCCTCTTTGGTTTTGTACAAAAACTCATATCATAGTTTATATTGGACTCACTATAAATCATATGAACATCATCAACTTAATAAAAACAAACCATATGACCATAAAACTCAACAAGGCCGAAAATGAGTAAAAGAGAAACATAAGTTCATCAGCTTTTGGTTTTGTCCAAAAAATAATATCCTAGTTTATATTGGACTCACCATAGATCATATGAACATTATCAACTTACCAAAAACAAACCATATGGCCATAAAACTCAACAAGGCTGAAATGACGAAGAGAGAAACATAAGTTCATCACCTTTTGGTTTTATCTAAAAACTCATCCTAGTTTATAATGGACTCACCATAGATCATATGAACATCAACTTAATAAAAACAAAATCCTAAGGTCACAAAAACCACATGGCCAAAATGCACAATGAGGAAACATAAGTTCATCAAATCCCTTTTTCAAGAGAAACCATTTCAAGAACACTCTTAGCACTTTGTAAGGAACTCATAAACAAGGCTAGAAACAAAAACACACATGAGAAAACTTAGGTTAGAGGGCAAACCGAATCTTTCCTTACTATTTTCGAGAGAGGAAAGACACATTTTCTAGAAGGAAAACTCATAGGAAACTCAAGAAAATAGTTAGAAAGCAAAACAACATAAGCCGTTCTAAGACGAGTTTGGAAACTGAATTTTCTTCAAGTTCTTAGATGATGAAAGAAATTATATTTTTATTGAGAGGAAGAAGAGATGAACAACATATCCAAAAATTAAAACCATAGCAAGAGATAGTAGCAAAAAAGTGCATCGAAACTCGCCTAATGCTCAAACAAAAGTCTTTCTTGTAGAGGATGAAGAAGGGTTCAACTTTTGTGAAGAGAGTATAAGTTTTTGAAGAGTTTATGAGGGTGATATGGGGGTAGGAAGACCACGGATTTGTAGGTCTGGTTGGAGAAGAAGAAGAAGCTTTTGGGAGCTTTGGAAGAGGAGAAAAAGAGAGTGGTTGGCTTTTGCTTTTTCTCTTGACTTGTGTAAGTAAAAGTGAGTGTTTGAGTGAAATGTGAGTGAAAGTAATAAAGGTGGAATAGAGCTGATGGTGCACATCTAGGAGGAGAAGAAAAGGGGGAAAAAGTTGCTTGTACAAATATCTAATGTTATAGAAAGGATGCGCGTTATGCAAAGTGCATCAAAAAAAGTAGAAAGAATAACTTTTTTGACTTTTCTATGTAGAACCAAGATAGAGAAAGATAGTTATTTTTAAAACATAGATGAAGTGGGTCTCACGTGGATTTTGGGTCTCTATGGACCTCAAACAGAGACATTGTAGGTCCTGCAGACCAGAAAACCCGATCCTAACTTCTTAAACGTAAGTTTGATTGACGAATTGTCAAGAGTTTTGAAATCAGCATAACTACGAGAATATTATTATTTAGTTTATAAAATATTATTGTATGGTTCAATAATATTCCTAATAATAGTTAAATATTTGTTATTGTATAGCAGAAAACAGTGTTTACGTTTAGCGTAAAACATGATGTTACATTCCACCCATAGGAGTTTTGCCTTCTCTGCTCTTAGACAAGAAAGGTTGTGTCTAGTTTTGTTTTTTGTTTTACCTTTTCACATCTGTACCTAAAAAAAATCTTCAAATATTTATAGTTTGACAACATCTTCAAATATTAGTAATTTGATAACATCTTGAAATAAGAATAATGACGTTTTCTTGTCCTTATGTCTCTAGACTTCTTTTATAAAAAAATAAAATAAGTTAAAAATACTTTAACTTTAAGGTTCTTTTATAAAATACTTTAACTTAATATTATTTTTAAAAATAGGAATAATAAGTTAAATATTTTAACTATTTCAAATTCAATAAAAATATAATTCATAAAGAACGTTTAGAATTACGTGGACAAACACTACAAAGTTAAAATAAATACTTATTGTAATGTGTATCCAAAAGCAAAATAACTTATTTATTAGTTACTTTTTATATAAGACCTTTTGTTAGAAACTCATTTTATATAAGTGATTACTAAAACTCATTACCTAAACACATCTTTAAGTTGCTACATTTTTTTCTTCTTCTTTTTGAAAATTAAGCTGCTAGCAAGGGCAAGGTCTCTGGTCCCCAACACTCCCGCCTAACTTTGGTTTAGGATAATAAATCGTCTCATGTTATTTATTCACATGATATTGTTATGTGGGATCTCTTATCATTAATTTTTTTGATTGGTTATGTTATGTGTAACATCCCGCTTTTTCCCTTAGTAAAGATTTTATAAATTAAATAGGGGGAATAAGTCTCACATAAGCTTTTAGGTCAAAGTGTCTGTAGAAATAATTCTGCTCGTTTTCTTAAAATTCTGTAGACACTAGAATAAACCCTTTTTGTCGTCTGGGGACAACCACCGTCCAAAGTATCTGTAAAAGGTACGGCTACAGATGAGAATTCAAAAATACCTCAAATGAACCTAGATTATTACTTAGAAAATTTTGGGGATTACAAGGACGTGATCGAAATATTTTTAGGACAGTCGTACGAGAAGTACCTGGATCGGGGAATGATAAAACTTTATCAAAATTAATCTGCCGGAGACCTTTAATTCTCGACCACACAAGTAGCCAAGACACAAAGGCCTTACATGACCAAGAAGTGGCCAAGTCAAAAAGTCCAAGAGGTGAGTCAGATAGTGACTCATGATGATGATGTCATGCTTAGGTCATGGATGACATAATCAAGGGGGTAAAATGGTAAATTGGTCCAAGGGCATTTTGGGAAAGTGATTTTCGTGGGTTTTACTATAAATACCCCCTTGGATGACAAAAATTCATAGAAAAAAGGAAAACATTGCCAAAACTCTGTCCAATTGCACACTCAATCAGTATTCTGTCAAATACTGACACAGAAACCTCTCTAGACATAGACTAGCCTTGATTTCCCTAATCTTATCCTAAAGAAAACCTCTTGTAATCCTTGGACAAAACCCTGAATCTTGAAGCTTAGGAGGANGGGATTACAAGGACGTGATCGAAATATTTTTAGGACAGTCGTACGAGAAGTACCTGGATCGGGGAATGATAAAACTTTATCAAAATTAATCTGCCGGAGACCTTTAATTCTCGACCACACAAGTAGCCAAGACACAAAGGCCTTACATGACCAAGAAGTGGCCAAGTCAAAAAGTCCAAGAGGTGAGTCAGATAGTGACTCATGATGATGATGTCATGCTTAGGTCATGGATGACATAATCAAGGGGGTAAAATGGTAAATTGGTCCAAGGGCATTTTGGAAAAGTGATTTTCGTGGGTTTGACTATAAATACCCCCTTGGATGACAAAAATTCATAGGAAAAAGGAAAACATTGCCAAAACTCTGTCCAATTGCACACTCAATTAGTATTCTGTCAAATACTGACACGGAAACCTCTCTAGACATAGACTAGCCTTGATTTCCCTAATCTTATCCTAAAGAAAACCTCTTGTAATCCTTGGACAAAACCCTGAATCTTGAAGCTTAGGAGGAGATTGGAGAAGCTTGGAAGCACCATAGCAAGGCAAGAGGCTGTAGAGAGCACCGGGACCGCAGCCAAGCTTGAACAAGTGGGTAAACTGACTTATCCACTGTCTATGTGGTTTTTTCTAGATGATATATGATGTTAGGATGCCTTTTATGTGACTTTGATCTATATATATGTGGTTGATGATTGTCTGGATCTGTTGGTGTTGTCTGTGATTCTGTCAGAAGTTAGGAAAGCTTAAGTTGAAAATAGGGCTATGGCGTGATTTTGGAAGGAACTGTATGCTGGGAATTTTATCATGAAAAAATAATGTTATTTTTTGATTCTACACGAAAAATTGAGAGGGGATGTGAAGTTTTATAATTTTTGGAGTCCCCGATGAATTTTTCAGCAAACAGACAAAAAATGGGGTTTTTGGGCATACAAGGGCAAAACGGAAATTTTGAGTTTTGGGGCTGAAAAATTGGGTTGATTTTCAGAAAATATGGGTTTAGAACTATCAAAAACCTTAAGGGCAAGTCTTGAGTTCATCGGATTTTTGAGAACTAAAATTCCAAAGAAAACAGGGTTTTACGGACGAAAAATAGCATTTTTGGGAAAGATGGTAAAACAGTAATTTCGTGAACTTAGGGTTGGAATCTGAATTTCTAAGTATGAAAAATGATCTTAGAGCTATCAAAAACCTTGGGTTAAGGTCTTGAACCTCTCCGGTTTTTGATAACTAAATTCCTGACAGAAAGCAAAAGTTTTTAGAAAAGCACGGATACACCGTAGTTTCCAGCTGTGATTATGATTTTGTTTATGCACTGTGTATTACATACGATAATATCTAAGAATTTTCTATTATTTGAATATGTGTATGCATCATGAGGACTCGGTTGTCGTACGGCTTAGGACGACCGTAGATAACTAGAAGTAATCACCTAAAGCTAAAGAGCATAATTGAATCATAGGGAATAATGAGGTCTTAAAACAGGTCCTGACCACCGAGGGTTCGAAATACTTGGAAATCAGAACTTAGTTACGTAAGTAGGAAATCCCTATCACGGCAAGTCCACGGACACGCCGAGGAAACAGAGCAGCCAGAGAGAACAACCAGTGAAAAGCAGCCAGTTAGACAATTGTCCGCTTCTGGTCTTTGCTGTCAGGGCAGACCCTTCGCCACCTGGTGAGCGGGTGGAGTCATGTTGTCTCGAGGGGCAGGCAGAAAAGGTTAGGTCGTACACCGTCAGTGGGACGAGTCCCAGGTGTACGAGGAGGTGTGGATAAGTCCCCTTCCGGTGATGCTATCAGGGCGGCCCCTTGCCACCCGATAAGGGGGTCGAGCCTTGTTTGCCTCGAGAAATAGACAAAAAAGGTTAAGTCGTACATCACCAGGGGACGAGTCCCAGGTGTGCGAGGAGGTGTGGACAAGCAGTTAGAGCAAGAGCAATGCGACCCCGTCAAGCAAGCCTGACAAGACGCATATAAGAGTCCAAAGTCCCCATGCATAAGAGATGTGATGTAATCTATGAGTGTATGCATATGGTATGTAAGTCTATGTATTATGTAAGTACCGTCAAGAGAACGCTCGAGACGGCCTATGTAAACGCAAAGTTAATCAGAGCGAAAACCTAGATAAGAAACAATTAGATCCCCCGATCACCTAGTATGGTAGGTAGCTGCTCAGGACTAGTTTGAATAATAAGAACTAGTAGGAACATAGTATAACTGTAACATCTAGAGACCCCTGAGCGGCGGAATCATAATTAAGAGTAAAACGACCAGCAAGGACTAAGGTTTGGCCATTGAGAATACAGAGTTCTCACACCCGTTCCTTTATGGTTCTAGGTAAGCATGACGAGGACATCAGAATGGCGTAAGCAGCACAGGACGATGGAAGGTCGTGGCGTCCATAGATGACACGGAAGCCGGAGGACGATGTCTTATGTTTTGTATTTGGTTATTAGCTTGGGGGATTAGACCCGCCCTCAGCTCTTATGTGAACTACCTGTACTATGTATTATTAATTAAATGTGTAATCTTTTTCTGGACCATGTAGCTGTACGTGTATATATACATGACATGAAACGTTTTGTATGATTATCAAAGTTTGTATCGCCAAAGTTTTTTTGGATTCTATTGGTTGCATATCTACATATGTTTCATTGATCACGTATGGCTCCTAGCTTACAACTAATAAAGCAAATGAACGATTTTCAAAATTGGTCCATATTTGCCACGTTAAAAGTACGGGCTAAAAGTAACCCCAACCAAAGCAGATAACAACCTAGTGAGCATTGTTTGCGACTTAAGCGTAAGCAGCTAGCTAGGATGTTACATTATGCATAAATCTCACTTTCTCAATCAATAGTTAGAGATCACATATGAAAATAACATAAGAATATCTATTTCCTTAGTTTAGTCTAAGGCAGTCAAAATGAGCCTGGCCCGCGAACTCGGTTAAATGGATGGGTTTTATATGGAAAAAATAGGCTCGTGAAAATTTGAAAAAATGGCCTGGCTAGTTTAAGCCCGCCGAGCCACCATAGTAGTTCGTCGTCGCCGCGTCACCAACGTCGTTCATAACAACCGCGCTCACGCCAATTGTTCCTATCGCGCCACTGTCATCATTCTTCGCCACCATCCTTTGAAATCGATCTTCCATTTTGGTGACTAGCATTTCCCGTTTTGTTCTTCTGTGTTAATCTTCGAATTCCAACCATTGATTATTAGGTTTTGTTGTTCGATGAGCAATGTGTGTTCTTTGGCTAATAGAAGGCTAGAATGAAAAATCCCTCTCCAATAGAACCCCGTGTGTCTATAATCCGGCCAAATATCATTCATTGATCTTTGCGACCATGAGATTTTGGAAAGTAAAATCAATGGAAGTTAAGATGCTTTCAATTTTTTTTTTCAAGAAAAAATATTTTATCTTATTCAACTAATTGTTTGAGGATTTTAGTTGATTCTAATCAACGTTTAAAAAAAATAACAAAACTATCCTGTTGAGACATGAAAGGGTCATATCATGTTCCTGTAGATCAGCTATGGAGTGAAGAATCTAATAGTTGGAATTCTTAGTATCAAGTCATAATGGTGTAATTTTGCATTTTTTGGTGTAACTATATAACTCTTATTATTATTTTGCTGGTCTTAATCTGGTTTGGGGTTACTTTTTTCCTTCCTTGGGCTTCGCCCCATTGGGTTTTCTCAAAGGGGTGTATGGTGGCAGTGTGTTGATGTTTTTTTGGCTTACCTCGAGTGGGGTTAAGTCTTTCTTCAATGAAATTCACTGATTCATCTAAAAAAATGAAAGGGTCATATTGTGTTGTTATATGTTTTTTCATTTAATCATGATTTATTACCAGTTTAACCATCAATTTAATTGGTTGAGCCAATATAGCTATGAATTGAAATCTGGCTAGTGCAATCATCTGCTTAACCACCTCCATTACTCAGATGTCTGGAAGTGCTAGTTTTCTGTGACTTTGCTTGCTGAGTTCCAGTGTTTTGGTTTCCGTTGAAGTTGTTATTTAGACTTTGGAGTATAACATGAGGCATATTTAGACTTAGGTTTCTGATATGCTGTCTATTTATCCCCATACGAAGTATAACATGATTTGTTCCTTTCAATAGTCACCACAGGCTTAGGTGATCGTTACATTTGGTATATTAACATAAATGAAAAAAATATCAGTATAAAATGTAGTTTTATTACATATGTATGTAGCAGAAAAAAGCCTTAATTGGGGAAAGTTCTAGTTTTTACAAATCTTTGATGTTCTGTCATCTACTTATCATTAATTGGATGAAGTGGGCAAGTTATGAATCAGACTGGGGTTTATGTTTTCCAATTTTCTGTTGGACTAGCTTGTATCTTATGTGCCAGTCATGAACCCTGGCCCCATGGGTGAGACAACAGTCCAACTAGCTTTTCTTTTGCTGTCCTTAATGGTAGAAGAAAGTCATGGCAATGAAATGAACCTCGCCAGGCCTCACAATCCTACTACAAAAGAGGCTGTTGGGGTTGCAATCCAAGAAACTTTTGCCACTGGTAAAGCAAAGAAAAGGATCTAAAGGGGGTGGTGCTGCTGATGCACCCAAGGCGTCAACTCTNGTGGAACCTGAGGAGGATGTGCACAAGGAGACTTAGATGGTTGTGTAGTAGATATCAGGAGGAGAATAAATGTAATTGTGGAACATGTATGTGGGCTATGTAATATAACTAGTATATGGTGTGTATTTGTATCTGTAGAGGACCCCTTATGTGTGTAATCTATGTATCCACTAACTTAATTTCAACTTACTAGAGATATCGTTTGTTATATTATTCTGTGGCACGCATGGCTTCTATGTCTTAAACTGTATGTTTAAAACGAAAAGAAAAGAGAGAAATTAGGTCCCTATTTTATTAAAGTTAATATTTTCGAAAAACTAAGGAAAAATACCAGGAAGTAAACAACCTAGCGGTATTACGTACGGCTCGAGCGTACGGAATCGGCTAGGGGTGTTTCACACCTGGCTATGGCGGGCGAGTCTCCCAGCGAGGATAGCTGCGTACACAAGGTCTCGAACTCGGGACCTTGTTTAAGCGATACCAAGCCGTTTACCACTTGGGCCAACCCCCGTTGGTAATCTATGTATTCCTTGATAACAATGCAACGAGACTAGTCGTGATTGGATTTGCTTTACTTTACGGGATTCTTCTTACACGAGTGACATTATATTTTTGGGAAACATAAACTAGTTCCGCGTTATCCAGTAAAATAAATTGCTTTCTGTCTTGAACGAATATGATATTGCTAAATACATGTGCTTAGTTCCACGTTATCCAGTAAAGCAATTTCTTTCTTTACCGAACGGATATGATATTGCTACATACATGTACTTGGAGCCCTAGATTGACATCGCCATCGAACTCCATAGGTGGAAGCCACCATCCCATGCCCCCCGGCCAGTGAACTAATCAGATGGGGAGATCAAATAATATCTCACTTTTTGAGGCTCACTGAAGATGCATATACTGTTTCCCTTTTGAATCATTAACTTTTGTAGGCCCCTTCGGTTCAGGATTAGTCTTATAACCGATGGATTTGGTGAACCTTTTTAATTGCTTAACTATGAAAGTAGTTGATGTAATAATGCACATGGGCATAATGCGCATTAATCATGGTTCAGTGGTCCTGCACATCTTTTTTCCTTTTCTGGGGCGTGGTCCCCTGTATCTACTTATCCCATATGTTAGATGGTATAGTTTGTTGAGCATGTAATGCATCGCATCGCTGTTCGTAACATAACCTTGCAAATTTCACTGAATGGCTTAATGGGAGATTGTTAGGGGTGGTTGTGTGCGGTTCTTGTAGGAAATTTTTATCCATAACATGGTCTGTATAAATAATTTATAGAAGTATGATTTTGTGGGGTTAAAATCGTCACCCTCTTTGACAATTTCAGTCCCAATTTTTTTTTTTTTTAAATGGGACGATTTTAGCCCCTAAATTTTTCTTTTTTTAAAAACCCTGAAATCGTCAGATTTAGATTTAGTGACGATTTCAAGTTTTTGCCCCCATACGTTTGTAATTTAGCAATTTAGACCATATTCTAAGATTTTCTTACCAACAAAACCATAGATACGTATTAGCCCCTGTGTGCGCTCCTTTACCGCATGTGAAGGTGTGGTTTCACAACCCTGACCCCCCCGTTAAAAGCAAAGAAAGAGACTAGCGGAAGATAAAAAAGAGGAGGCAAGAAAACGATACTCGTGAGGAGAGGAAACGTTGAATTCGACAGGACGTGCATCGTGGTTGCCAAAAGCAGGAAACCTTCCCCTATACATAGCTTTTTTAGACGCAGTACCTATGCTAAAAGCTGCCCTTTGTCACATGGTTTACCTTTTTCGCTTTTTGTGAGAGATGAGATTCAAGACCATTGAATGTGAGAATGGTTGGACTCGCGTCGCTTTTAGGCACCTAGAGAAGACATTTCACCAAAAGTCTTCTTTATACGTAATCCTTGCCAGCATCATGTGCTAAGCAAGGTGAACTGCCGTTGTCTAAGAGGGTTTATCAACCCTCATTAGTGCCATTTCATCTCATTAACTTTAAAGGTTTTAGAGATGATGGTGGATCAGCTGCAACCATGGATCATGAAAATATCAGATAGTTACTTTTAATCGTGCTGGTGGATTAATTTGCGTTCTAACTGCTAACTTTTTCTTGACGCGTGCTTCTTAACTGTGATTAATGTTCAGTAAGACCGGCAGGAAGTAGGAAAATGACTGTCAGCATCAGTGAGGTTAGGTGTTAAACTTTGAAGCTCAAGATGGTTGTGGATGATGGTACTTCCCAGAATGTTTAGGTCAATACTGGATAAAATCTTTGTGGAAGGGTAGAATCTGTAGATGGAGATATTCTCAAGAGGGACACGTCATCCTTGTGCGGCTGTCCTCCATCCGTGCTTGATTTATTGTAGTTTTACACTTCGTAATTGGAAAGGTCAAATTACCACATTCTCACACGCTAAGGGTGTTTCGTTGCGGACAAAAAATACAGAGAAAAGAAAGGCATAAAATTTTATTTGCTGGCTGAGATAGGTATAAAAGTCTGTGTATCAGGACAGAAAATTAATGTATTTTTTATATTTTTATTTTGGTGAGATACGGAAATAAGACACGGAGGCACAACCTTTTAGATTAGGATAATGTGTTTTTTCTATTAAATTAATGCAATAAGGGTATTTTAAGTCATTTAAAATGTATTTAATGTTGTATCTATATTAAACCAAATAATATATAGATACAAATTAATATGTCTTGTATACTGTCACTAAACAGAATACAAGATTGACTTGTTCTCTTATTTTTTATATCTCTATCCCCATGTCTCTGTATTTTTGTCATGTCTCAGCAACCAAACGCAACTTAAGGGTTTATTTGGATTTTTCTTTTTTAATTTTTTTTATTTTGAGAATTACTTTTTAAAGCATTACTTTTAAGGTATTAACTTCATTGGTCCTAGTTGAGTTATGGAGCAAATTGGTCCTTGTATATAAGCCATTGAATTTAAAATATATGGTTCACATTAAACATGTGCGAAATAAGAATTTAACCCCTAAAAGGGTTAAATTTAAAATTGTGAAATTTCATTTTAACCCCTAAATAAATTAATCACGATATTAATGTGTTTAATTGTGATTAATTTAATCACTACTAGAAAAATGCTTTCTACTAGCGAATATATTCGCCGACATTACCGACGGATTTTATGCCTCCAACCCGCCGATAAATGCTTTTCATGAGTCTTGTCATCTTGTGGCAAAGATTGACACATTTATCAGCGGATAATTATCTGCAGGTAGATATTGGTGCGAATTGGCCCCAACAAGTTATATCCGCCAGTAAATAATAGTTTGGGGTTTCAGTTTATTAAATTTATTGTTTATATTCCTTTCTCGTTAGTAAAAGAACGTGACATAACTTCGTCTCCATAAATTTGACGTACGATGTGCCTAACTAATTTTGAGACCTACGTATGGTTGAAACATATAATAGGTAATATGCAACTTTAATAATTCCACAAACGAATATTACCACATGTAATAATTATCATACGATTATTAACTACTGAAACGACGTGGAGTATTCGTTCTTTAGCACAATGATAAGCGCATATATATATCAAACAGGCGTACAATCATGTTAATTTCATTCTTGTGAGGAATAATTAGAAGTATGAGAGTTTACTTTTAATATTGTATGTTATGTGTGTTATTGATGATCTTTCTCTCTCTATATATTGATCTTTCTTTAAACATAAGAACACAGGATGATAAAACTAACTTTAAACAATTTATAAGACCCTATAATTACATAAGATTAACTAGTTTAGTGTTTAGGGCTTATGGCTTAGGGTATTATTAGCATATTTATCTGCTAGAAATAAAACGCAACGTTTTGTTTGTCAAAGTTACTGATAGATTTAGTTTTATCGGCGAATAAATCCATTGGTATCCAATATTTCGAAAATGGTGGGATTCCCACCAAGTGAAACATGACCTTTCACTTAATAGGGTTACCGACGAATAAATCTGAAACACCCTAGCTAGCTGGCCTATGCTTAAGTCATACGCTATCCAGACTTGGTGGTTATCTTCTGGTGGTGCGAACGACTATCGTTCTTGATTTCTTTTCCAAAATAGGGTTTACCAAAATACAGGCGATTTTCAAATTCTTTTCACAACCAATAACATTACAAAACTTAGAGCCATGCTGATAATAAATCGCTAAATCGGTCTAACAACAGATAATGGAATGTCGCGTACATAACCGTTTGATAGTACATAGTCCAAGAAGTGCACATAGGTGGCCCTAAAACATGGTACACATACACAAAAATATCTTCAAGACATGAGTTACTTGATTGACATTAGGTCATAGTTAAATATTTATAACCATACATGCAAGAGTAGCTAATGATACATAGATACAGGTAGTCAATGTACATACCTCTACATATAGTCCCGCGGACAGGAACTACCTGTTGCGCGGTTTACCTAAACCTATTCCTAGTACACAGATGAGTACTACTCATTGCATGTACTGTACAATCTTCTCCACTCCACGCTTACGCGTCTGTGTCCTCCTCGACAGGATCCTCCTCCTCTGGCTCGTCTTCGCTGGACAAGGTCGTGACCGCGGTGAAGTCACGATGAGCGTATCAACGAGGCACAGCTGTAGTCACTCTTTTCCTCGCGGTGGTACGACAGCCATGGGGACGGGAAGCTGGAGTAGATGACGCTGGATCGGTCTCGGGTTCTAGCTCCGGCTCTGACGGAGGAACCTCATCCTCGCCATTGAGATTGATCGGGTCGAGGCTGCTGCTTCCCGGGCGCTCGTCCACCCAGATAGGACGCATCGGTGAGGATCCCGATCCTCGCAGTCTCCTTCGAGGTGGTGTGGGCTGTGTCTGGGGTTCTGTGGGCAGATTGGCGGGCGCGAACGTACACGTCTCAATAAGGGTGTCCTTTCGGAAGTTCTGTTGTCGTGTACGGGTAAACAACCAAACGTCCTTTGCTGGCGGAGATGCCATCTAGTTGATCTGGAGTCATACACGAGTGGGGGTAAGAACGGATTCGTTCTTAGTGGAAACTCTATGCGATCTCTATTGTTCATTGCTCGGGCAGATTCCAGGCCACTCAGGAAACCTCTAAGTGTCATGCATACTATCCCCCTACTGTTTATTATCTTGGGCCTACATCCTGAGCAGCTTTATCTAATTTACTAGGTGACTGGATATCTACTCTGAATATTACCTAGGCTTCGTGCTGTATTCGTTATCACGTCTGAGTATGGCAATACGAGATCGCCTGCTCATGTTACTACTAACTGACTTACTAGTCGTCTTGGGGCATTCCCTTGACGATACATAATGCATAATTATATAGACACCTACATACATAGCTGCATACATTCATACCTTCATGCATTCATTCATTCATTCATAAATGTGGATATATATATATATATATATATATATATATATATATATATATTTATAGTGCATGGGGAGAATCTGGGGATGTCTTACGCGCCCTATGGCTGCGTCCTTCTTAGTCCTTTGCACCTTTGTAATTGTGGCCTGGGTTACAACCTCTTTTGTCCCTATCGTGTCGACCTGGCGGAGCTCTTGACCGGTGCGGTAGCTAACCACGTAAAGCTCATAGGAGGAAGGCATCAAACTCGATAGGTACAACCACCCCCTTACAGGAATGGCGAGGGATCAGACCTTGGACTGATCAGATGTGGATGCGTAGGTCGGCCCTTGGACTCGACCACGTTCTACCTTACTGCTTACTTTGACTGGGGTCCCCCTTTTTTTCTTTCTTTCTTCAGGCCTTGGCCTGTTCTTATAATCTCGAGCCTTGGCCTGTTACTATCGTACTCAGGTCTCTCTACTTGCGTTGCTCATAACCAACCCAGCTTGTCGAATTGGTGAGGGGCGTGTCTGCAAGACGTGCCAAGAGAATAAGGGAACTTCCTAGTTATATAACTATACTTTTTAACTAAGGTATTCCGCACCAACTGGGGTCGGAACCTCTCTAACTCGTCTGCATTCCCTAGGGTTCAATTATGATCTTGTTGGACTTTAAGTAAGGACTGCTAGTTATCTACGGTTGTCATAAACCCTACGACAGTCGTTTCCTCATGATGCATGCTCTCATGGTTTAGGGTACACATAGTTGTGCCTGATGGATCCCATAACATAGTTAAAACTCAAGTTTTTCAGTGAGCATTCGAATGATTAGGGTTTGTGTATTCGAATGATTCTTTCAATCGATTGATCAAGGAATTCAATCTATTGAAATCCTTATCAGGCTTTCATTCGACTAAAATCCTCATTCATTCGATTAAAATCCAAAATTCTTTCATTCGAATCCCTTGGGAATTCAATCGAATGTAATAGTGTAAAATTGGCTCCCGAGAGCCTTTTCTCCCGGGGGCTTCTCACTGTAACTTTTCTCATTTTCCAGTGATCCAATCAGTACAGTTATGGTTCCTAAATGTCAAAATCATCAAAAACCATCCTACACAAACTCACTTCCTATAGTTTTTACAAATTAGTTTTGCAGTCAAATATATACAGTTATATATATACACAGTTATAAAATCAACCACATAGACAGTGGGCTTAGAGTTACCCACATCCAATGGAGATTCGGACTCGGTAGCTTTGTTGCTGGCAATTTTCGGCTCGCGCTGGCGTGCTCTGGGAATTTTTCCAGGACTCAACAAAGTAACCGAGATGTGTTCGAATGGGACTGGTGTTTGTGAAAACGAAAGAAAGAGACGTAAAGTCTCTGAAGCAAATGGGCTATTTATAGCCACTTTTTCTTTTTCTTTTTTCCTTTTCTTTTTATTTTGTTTTTATTATTATTATATTATTATTAGGAGAAAATATCTCCTGATGGAGATAGGAATCCCCTCTAGGGCCGGTTTCGGTCCTGTTTGATCGCATTTTGTCCAAAATATCTCGCACCTGGTTGCCCCAAAAATATTCTAGACATACCGTCACGATCCACTAATTTTTCTTGTCGTTCCGGGGGCTTTCAATCAGGGCTCTTTGACTTTCTTACCGCATCAAGAAATTCCACGAGTGTTCGGCAGTATCCGAAACAATTTCCGTTCGAGCCGAAACTCGTTCGAATGCTCCGAAAAATTCACGGTATAGCAAGACCTAACCCTAACTGCCCATCCTGGGAGTATAGGGGTCAAATCTCACTTTCTCACCCTCTCGAGCGGATCTCAACCGTCGTAAATGGTTCATTCTACGGGTTTTCCGTACAAGGGAAAATCGGGATGTTACAAAATCCGCCAGGAAAAAAATGTGAATCCCTATTTTGCGAATCCCTTTTATTTTCCTCTTTTTCTTTTTCTCCTCTTTCTCTCTCCACTCTCTTCCTTTTCTTTAACTTATGTATGCCTCCGCTTCTCTATCGGCCAACGCACGTCACCCTCCATCACCTTTGTGTCCGCCTTCGCCTCCACGTGCTCTGCCTCCGCCTCCGCCTACTCTATATCTATCACCCCAGCCCTCACCTCCACCAAGTTTACCGCCACCCTAACCATCGTCTCTACTGCTGCCACCGCCTCCACCACCAGCAAGTCTCCCTCATTGGTTATTTATTTAAGTTTTTTAAAAAAATTTTTATTTTAGGGTAGTTAAAGGTAATTGGATATACTACTGTTGGATATGGGAAATTGGTTGGTTGTTTATTATGTTAGTGTGGATGTGTAAGTGTTAATGTGTATATGTATGTGTTAATTATTGTAAGTGTTAGTGTGTGGTTATGTAATTGTGTGTAATTGTGTGTAATTGTATCTATATTATGTGAAATTGGTTAATTTTTTGTAAGTGTTAGTGTATGTAATGTTATAAGTGTTTGTGTGTACGCGCGCGCATTTTATTTAAAGTATGTGATTAGTGTGTGTATGTTAGTGTGTATGTTGTAAGTGTGTGTGGATGTGATAAGAAAGAGTGTGTGTATAAGTGTGTGTATGTATTTTTTTTTTTCCAAATATGACTTCAGGACACAATAGAGGCTTAGACAGAACCAACAAAGGTAGAGGCAGGGGCGACGAGAATTCTCCTGCATTGATGCCGAGATCCACGTCCGCCCCTACGTCATCTACAGGGCGATTTGTGGCCCATCAGGGGTACAATATGGAACCACAGTTATTCTCGACAGGCTCGAGTTTTGTACTAACTTTGGGGTACAATATGCCCTACTCGAGTTATGGTATACCCCTCAAGGATGGGGTGGGGTGGGTATAGAGGCCCAATGTATGGATGGGCCCGAACATGTCGGTCCAAAATCAGGGGTGGCCGATGTGGCCCACCATTGATGAGACAGATCATCCACGCCGTCCACCTCCTTCATCAACTGATCAGGCCCACATGCCATGATCCAATTATCAGCTGAACGTGGGCTCTGCCAGACCTGGCTTTTCACATAGTTCATCCAACAAATCTCACAAAAGGATCAAGCTAGACCCCAGGGGTACTGGGTAAGTGTTTATATAATTATTTAAGCACTTGTTCCTTTATTTTTATTAATTGTGTCTTAATTAACTATTGACTATTTTGTGTGTGTGTGTGTGTGTGTGTGTGTGTTTAGGTGAACTCCATCTCAAGGAAACGTCAAGACCAAGCTGACTAAGATCATCAAGAAGTTGTTCGATCATCATTAGCTGTATTGGACATCTATTCCTGACAAGAAGATGATGCATATGTACAACACTTGGAAGGTATATAATTATGTGTATTTTTATTTTTTTTAATTATATTTAATTTATTATGCTTAATTATGTTTAACTTATTGTACGTGTAGGGGCACTTCCTCTTTGATGAGGACAATGATGTTATGTATGCAGCCTTCCTGTAACATCTCGCTTTTCCTTAGTAAAGATTTCGCAAGATAAATATATAAAATCCCTCGACAAAAGTTAAAAAGTTTAAAATACAAATTCTTAGGCTAAAATGTCCGTAGAGGCAATAGTTCGCAGTTTCGCAAAATTTCGCAGACACTGAATCAATTGCCTTTCGTCACCGAAATTTAACGATGTATCAAAGGTATCTATAAAGGACATTTGTAACATCCCCATTTTTCCTCTTACGAAGATTTTGCATAATAAATAAATAAGAATAAATTAATAAAATTGGAAAATCAAACTATTAAATTTAATTCCTGAAATATTAGTTAAAAATAGTAATTTTGCGATTTTACGGAGTCCTGTGAGGTCCGAATCAATTTTCAGTTATTATTAAAATTTAATTACGACTCAAAGGAGGCCGTAAAATATACTGATATAAAAATAAATTCAAGAATGCCAAAACAAAATTAAATAAGTAATAAGGAAAAATTTGTAGATTACAACGGTATGTCCGAAATATTTTTAGGACATCCGTACACAAATGATGAAAAACAAAACGCGATCAAACATGATCAAAATTGATCTTGAGGCCATGGCTATTAACCAAGCCACGTAAGTCCTGTGGCCACCATCAGTAAGAAAGAAACAAAAGGTAAAAAGTACTTATATAGGTGGCATGGTGCACCGCCTCATGTTCTCTTTATGTATGAATATATGGCCTTTGAAGACCATCCTTCAGCAACTGTGGGTTGCTAAATTTATACTGCTAAATTTATTTCTGTTACGTTCGTGCGCTCTGCGGTTACGTTGTTAGATTCAGGAAAAATAGCATGATCGCCTAAAGGTTCGCGGGAGTCTTTTCTCGCGACTTTCAGAATGCCTAAAAAGTGGGTAATCCTGACTTATTCATCTCCCTAATGATTTTTATGTGTCATATGCATGCTATAGGAAAAACCAATGTAGTAAATTTTATCTAAAAATTATGCTTATTATGATGCTTGAATGGTTTGGTACATTTCTAAAAATAGAAAAAAAATATAACTGTGTAAATATTAATAGTTTAACTAATTTTTAAATAACATCCATGTACTTAACGTGCATAGTTCCTGATTCAAGTGGTTTTAGAAGTTATTGAATCTTATGTTATGTACTCATTAAGTTTTACATATTATGTTTAATAGATAAAATCATGTGTTATAGTCTCGTGAATTTTAATTATAGCGCCGGTTGTAGTTCTTGTTTTTCCTGTGTACAAGGTAACCATATATAAGTTATAGCAGTTAATTTACTATGTTGCCATAATTATAAGCAAGTCTCTATATTTTATGCTTTTATTATGTTATAATACTAATGTTTATGTATGCTATATATTCTATTAACATATTTATCTATAGAGAAGTATATTAAATCATTTGCTATAATACTATAGCCACTGTTAGTGTAATTTGATGTATATTAACATAGTACATAAGGTAATTGACAATCCAAGGGCCAAGTTTTCATGTTATTCGACTAACCTAGCCTTGTCATTTGAATAATCTTTAAAGAACTTAAAAGTATAGCTTTCCTATGTGTTCCAACTAGTATAGAAACTTAGAACATTGTATATGCAAATAACTGTGGATTTATTGTGTTTGTGATACCATGCACTATGAGGAATGGGTTGTTAATAAAAGGTTAGGGCAACCTTAGATAACTAGAGAGATTATCACTTAACTATGACAAGCTCATAATTGATCATAGGAAACGATTTTAATCTTGAGTGGTATGTTCCTAGTTGTGAGTTCACGAGAATTATATCAGAAACACATAGACAAACCTTTCCCGTCAGGAGAGCCTGACCAAACGAGTAAGAGAGACAGACCTTTCCCGTCAGGAGAGCCTGACTAGGCGAGTAAAAGAGACAGACCCTTCCCGTCAGGAGAGCTTGACAAAATGTCTAAGAGCTATGTTCCGCTTCCGGTTATGCCATCAGGGCGGCCCCTCGCCACCCGATAAGGGGGTGGAGTCATGTTGGCTGGAGGAACAGACAGAAAAGGTTAGGTCGTACACCACCAAGGGAAGAGTCCCAAGGTGTACGAGGAGGTGTGGTTAAGTTCGCTTTCGGTTACGTCGTCAGGGCAGCCCCTCGCCACCCAGAGGGGTGGAGTCTTGTTTGCCTTGAGGAACAGACATAAAAGGTTAGGTCGTATATCGCCATGGGGTCGACGGTCTCGAGGTGCGCGAGGAGGTGTGGACAGACAGACAGAGAATCCCCAGGAGAGCCTGGCAGACCTTATGAGAGATAGAAAGAAATCCCTAGGAGAGCCAGGCAGAACATATGAGAGATGGACGGAAATCCCTAGGAGAGCCTGGTAGAACGTTTGAGAGAAGTCAGCATGCATGAGTTATGTGATGGATGGTTGTGTATGTGAATATATATATGTGTATGTATATTTGGCTTAGGACATATCGAGTGACGTAGTATCACGAGATTGCCCCACAGAGTATAGGCGCGTGGGTATGTGATCAGAGGACACAATACCCAGACGACTAGGGATAGAAAGCACGTGAACCTATAATTAGGTAAAGCAAGATTAGATTCCCTCGATCACCTAGTAAAGTAGGAAAGTTGCTCAGGACTAGAACAGATAATAATAAGTAGGACTGTAATATAATTGTAACACCTAGAAATCCCTGAGCGGCAGAATCATAAATTGGAGCGCAAATAATTAGTTACGTCCCCCAAGGGTTCCCACTGAGAACTCAATGTTCTCACCCCGCTCGTTTATGGTTCCAGGCGGGAGCGTACAGCTCATCGACGAGAAGAAGACATGGGAAAACAACGAATGATGCACAGTGACTCCAAAGTAGCAGAAGAAACATTATACACATTAGAGCGGGAAACATTTGGTATTATAGTTCAATGGTCCAGATATACCAATGACTCTTATGTGAATTATGTGTACTATATATATTTATAGATACATCAGTGTGTGAATATATACTGGACCAGGTACCTATACTTGTTTATATATATAACATGCGTTGAACTACTTCTCACTTAAGTCTTTTGAGACTCTATTATTGGTATACATATGTTCTCTTTGTCCTGCGCAAAGCTCATAGTTTATGAAGTACTAATGAAAAAGAAAAGTTTTTGCAAAGGTCCAATATTTTCAAGTACGAAATATTTTCAAGTGTAAAACTAGGGGCTAAAAGTAACCCCAACCAAAGCAGATAACAACCTAGTGAGCATTGTTTGCGACGTACGCGTAAATAGTTAGCTAGGGTGTTACAACATTCTCGAGGAACTAAATTTACAAATACCTTAGATTGACTTAAATTCCATGTTAGGAAAAATGAATAGATCATGATGGTGTGTCTGGAATATTTTTCGGACGGCCGTCCGCAAAGCACCCGAACAACGAACGACCAAACATAATCAAACCGGACCAAAATTTGGGCCACATGGCCAAAGGCCTCAGCCCATTCACGGTACACACACACTCACAAGGCCCAAAAAGAAAAGTCAAAAAGTCAAAGAAGTTTATCTAAAAAGGGTCACTATTCATGATGTGTAATTATCTTTTTTTTTTCATTTCTTTTTCTTTTAATTTTGGACCAAAATTGGCCCCGAAATTTGCAACCAAGCCACGACCCCCTTAGGCTATAAATAGCCTCCATGGGGTGCTATGGTTTCCAAGTTTTGTTCCTTTATTTTCTCCAAAAAATGTTCCATTCGTGCGCTCTGCTGTTACGCTGCCAAAGCCGAAAACTAGCAAGGACAAGCTACATACTCGTGGGAAAACCTTCCCACCCTCTTCATCATCAACAAAAACACTCTTAGGAAGTGGGTAACCCAAGATTTCTCACCTCCTTAGTGATCTTTGATTGTTTGTATGATAAAATGTGTGTATATGGCCTTATGTAACCCTAATGTGTTGGATTGTTGCTTGTATGTAGTTTGATATTTGAGGTTAATACTAGGTGGGTGGTGATTGATGGAATCATGTGGTGAAACCCTAAGAAGAGTGCATGAAAATGGTTTTGAAGGAAGTGGGGAAAAGGGCCAAAAACCACTAAGTTAGGGTTCTGAAAACGCCCAGGGCGCTGACTGGCCAAAGCGGTCCGCTGAGCGGCCTAAGCCATTTTAGGAACCATAACATGCATGGCTAGTGAGGAAGGCATGTGAAGGAACCTCATGTACAGGGCGCTAAGCTGCCTGAACCTTGAGTCCCCATGCAAACTTGGATAAGGATGGCTGAGTACCCTAGGACGGCTCTGAAGGCGCTGAGTGGCCTAGGCAAGGCGCTCCGCTCAGCATTGGGCGGCCTGGAGGATCCTAGGGCACTAACTAACCTTGACTAAGTGGCTAAGAGTTCTGAGAAAAGTTTCACAAGGCCACATCATTCGATCAATACTACCTTAAGCACGTGTGTAAAAGATAAGACAAAGCATGTACCCTTGTACTTGATAAATATGCATCATGAGGACTCGGTTGTCGTTAGGGTTTAGGACGACCATAGACAACTAGAAGATGTCACTTAACTCTGTCCAAGATCATAATTGAACCCTAGGGATCATGTAAGATCTTAAGAAAATTTCAGCCACAGAGGGTTCAATGTACCTTGAGGAAAGTACCTAGTTATATAATAGGGAATCCCCTTCTCTTGGCACGTCAAACATGACAAGCCCCTTATCATTCTAGCAAGAAGGACTGGTTTATGAGTAAGCAATGCAGGCGCCAGAACGCAGGCTTCGTCCTGATCCAAGTAAGTAAAGAAAGAAAGAAATGTAAAGTATAAACTGTTAAGTCATGACGTCTAAAAGGAAAGTATGTCCCCAAGTGTGGACCTTGAGAAAGACAAGAAGAAGTTTAAAGTAACGAGCCCACTCCTGGTGTCACTGGAACGGTGGACCCCCTTACCATTCCACATGGGGAATGGTCAATTCCCTACCCCGCTCAATGAAGTATGCTATCTTGCATCCGTAGTTAGCTACCACTCAGGTAAGAGCGCAACCTGGTCGACGGGGATACGAAAACAGAAGTAGGTTGTAGCTGCAAGGGGAAGATGGTCCCACAGACTATAAAGGAGAATAATGGGCATAAAGTAACGAAAAGGACACAGCCTAAGGTGCGTAGGAGAAGCTCGATCCGCTCATGCATAAGATATGTGATGTATGTGTATATGTATGTAAGTACTATAAGTTACCGTCCAAAGAATTCTCGAGACGGTCTATTTGAACGTTGTAAACCACATGATTATGTGACCGGACATCGCGTGACCCAAGCGAATAAGGTCAATAAGCACGAATTCCTAGGTAACATAAATATTAGAGATATCCAGTCACCTAGTAAAGTAAATAAAGCTGCTCTGGATTAGAACGAAATAAAATAAGAAGTAAGATGATTTATAATGCATGACACTTATATGTAACTTCACATAGCAACCTAAGAGGGGGTGAATTAGGTTTCTCTTGTTTTTGAACGATTTTTGGTTCTTTGAAAATGGTAATTGGTTTGAAACCCTAATTCCCAAATTGTGATCAATACCCAGCAATAAACAGAATGATTGATAATGTTAATGCAGCGAAAATGTAAATTGCAGAATATAAAGATTGTAGGGATAGGAAAAATTACACCAGAGATTTTATCCTGGTTCGCCTTCAACCACTGAAGGCTACGTCCAGTCCCCTGTTCTGATTCAGGGATTTTTCCACTATGTAAACTGTGTTGTGTACAACCTCATAATCGAGACGCTTACACCGACAACTTCAAGAGAACACAACCGTTCCCTTGGTTACACAATGCCCTCACCGAACTCTACGGTGATAATCAGAAACCACACCGAACACTACGATGTTTACAAGAAGTAAAAGATTGAAGAAGAATTGTACAATGGCTTTGAATCAATCCTAAACTCAGGGAAGGATAATCCTGAATAGAAAGCACAAATGATATGAAAGTTATGGCTCAATGCTTTCTGAGTTTTGGATTGAAAAATAAACTTTGAAAATTTATCAGAACTTGTAAAAATTGATGATAGATTGTAATTCTAATGGTGTGTATTTGTTCTGCCTGAGTTCCAACCTTATATAGGCAGAGGTGCCTGTTCATGAACCATTGCCGTAGCATACAGATGCAAAACAACGCACTGTTTCATTAAAAAACACACCCATTCAAGCATGTAATCGATTAACCAAGTGTGGTAATCAATTACACACTTAGAAACTGCAAATTTTCAAATTCATTAAGGTGGTAATCTGAAATACCCTAGCGAGATAGCCTATTCTTAAGTCATAGACCAGTCTGGCTAGGGGGTTGTCTTTCGGGTGTGACTCTTCATTGTGCCTTAGTGTTTTGTTTTCCAAAATAGGGTTTAACAAAATAGGGCCAATTTAAAACTTTTGCTTAACCACTTTGAAAATAGAAGCCATTCGGTGATATACGCTTCCATGCCACTCGAAGACGTGGTTGGTATCCTAAAAAAATAGCCTATTCTAGAAAATAGCACATACATGAAATAACAGATCACATACATTGGCCATAAGATGACATATCAATTCATACAGTCCATATAATATTATACAAGTAGGTATTTTAATTCTTATTCTATTTCCCTATTATACATCACATGCGTCTTATTAGTACACAACCCTATTTTACAACTCATACATGCTAAAGAGTTAGCGAATGAGTACTACTCATTTCGCCCTACACGAGTAAGATCCTATTTTACAGTAAGTAGTCAATGGAACGGTCGGCAAGTAGTCTTCGGAAACGGTCGGCAAGTAGTCCACCCTACGGGTTCGAATTCTTCTCCGGGTCCTCCTCCTCCTCATCACTGGATGGCTCGCTCTCAGTGGCGGCGTCTCTACGGCCGAGACGGCAAACAGTAGCGGGAGTCACTATCTTGCGGGCGGTAGTAAAGCGTCCTCGGGGCCTTGTGGATGGTCCAGCTAGGTCAGAGCTCTTCTTCACCTCCTCTGCTGGTGGGGGAGTGCCCTCATCGCTGCTGTCTATGATGATGGCGTTGTCGGGCCCACATCCTGGTTCCTTTTCCGTGAAACTGGGGTTGACCGCAGGAAGTCTGACACCCTGGGGCTCCCTGGGGCGTGGCACCAGTATCAAGAGAGGCGGCCCTAGGAGGTCAGTCGGCGCATAGGTACACGTTTCTGTGATGACCCCAATCCTGGGGTCACGCTGGCGGGTGCGTGAGAGCAGAATGGCTGTCCTCCTCGGGGAAGTCATCTTCTTCACCTAGATTCGTAAGCGAGTGGGAGTAGGAACATATGGTTCTTAGTTGGGATCCCTAGGCCATATGTAACATCCTAGCTAACTGCATACCCTCAAGTAGTACGCAATGCTCACTAGGTTGTTAATCATTTGGTGGGATTACTTATAGTCCCTTATTATCTTTTGAAAATACCCAAGTAAGGAAAATATGGACCATTTTAAAACTTTTCTATTTGTTACTTTATTTGCAAAATATGAGCCACGCGTGAATCAAATCATATAATACAAACGATAGAGCTGAAGCTTAAACGTAGTAATCCTTAATGACATAAATAATTACATAAACAGTATCTGGTCCATCACAAGTTACAACTCACAGAGTATAATAATAGTTTACATATATAAGCTAAATACATCAAGATACATATCAAATATAGCAAAATGTAGCAAAATGTCCATCTGCTGTCGAGCTAGACTGACTCGTCCTCGGTCTTCTACTACTGCACGTGCGGCTCCTCATAGGGCTTTTCGTAGCCCTCATACTCTTCGCCTGCTCCTGGGAAGCATAAGTGAGTGGGGGTGAGAACAGTCGTCCTCAGTGGTTAACCTTGGCATAAGGGATCTCTTTTTCTCGCTTATCAACCCGGCCGCTTAGGTGTTTCTAAGTGAACATGCATACTAACATCCTACTGATTATTATCTGGCCTAAGGTCCTGAACGACTTTATCTACTTTACTAGGTGACGGGGGAACTAGTCTTGTTTATCTACGTTCTCGTGCTTGTTAACTTTTCTCGCGTATATACATAGCCGTCTCGAGCGTTCTCTTGATGGTACTTACTTCATACACATACTTACATACTTTACCATATACTTATGTATCACATACTTGTTCATCACATCGTTCGCACACATTCATTTCATACTCTAGGCATGGGGTTCTCTTACGCATACCAGCTTGCCCGGGTTAGCGCTCTTCCTCTAGTCCTTCGCTCATGTAGTCGTGGCCAAACGACTATATCCACTTCTGTTCCCAACTTGACGACGACCCAGCTACGCTCACACCAGAGTGGTTGCTAACCACTGATGGGGTCTAGTGTCCATCGTCGCCAATCAAGTGGGCTAACCTCCACTAGGTAGGAGGCGGGGGCTGGCCCTTGCGACGCAACCAAGCGTTGGACTCATACATTATCATCTCATAACTTTAGGTGTGAGGTCACCATTTCTCATTCTTTTTTTCTTTACTTTCTTTCTTTCTTTCTTTTCTTTCATCATCATTAACCAATCTACCCCTTGGGGAAACTGGTGAGGGGCGTGTCCGCCAAGAGAGATGCTTCCTACCATATAGCTACATACTTGTTCCCTAAGGTTCAATTATGCTCTTTAAACTTTACGTGATTATCCTCTAGTTCTCATGATGCATGATAGCATAATCAGTCCTAGCATACATATTCTACATGCAATGTTCCACATACATCATCATACAAATGCATCATGCACTTATCATAAACTTACCTCATAACATATTCTTCATACATCATCACACATCATTATACATCATTATAAACATAGCTCATTCATTTATCATACCCATACGTGTAATCACTCATTAGCTTCGGGGTCCCTCTGCGGAACCCACCCAGCACTTGCGCTCCAGGGATCTTCCGCAGAACCCTACTCGACCCTACTACGGGTGCTCACTCAGCACTCTTCATGTAACCCTCTCATCGCTCCAGGGTTCCTCTGCGGAACCAGTTCAGCACCATCCCGGTGCCCACTCGACATTCTTTACATAACCCTCTCATCACTCCAGGGTTCCTCTGCGGAACCCGTTCAGCACCATCCCGGTGCCCACTCGACATTCTTCACGTAACCCTCTCATCACTCATGGGATCCTCCGTGGAACCCGTTCAACACCATTCCTGGTGTTCACTCAGCACTCTCCACGTAACTCTCTCAGCACTCCAGGGATCCTACGCGGAACCCATGCAGCACCATCTCAGGTACCCGCTCATCAACTCTCTAGACTCCTCTCAGTCTCTATCCGCGGAACCTCTCAATACCATTCCAGGTACCCACTCATCAACATATCTAGACTCCCCTCAGTCAGTCTCTGCGGAACACTCAGCACTTATCTAGTTACTTATTTTCTCTCATTCCCTCACATTCACTCCCCCGGGATCCTCCGCGGACCCCAACCAACACCATTCCTGGTACTCACTCAGCAACCTTCTAGACTCCCCTCAGTTCCTCTCTGCGGACCTACCCCGCTACACCTGACGAACCAGACTCTCTTTTCTTCATTTTTCTTACTTTCTTCTTCCTCTTTTCTCATGAACTTCTCTTGAATTTTTCACACATATTCCACACATACAAATCCTATCTAGTCCAGGTCACAGGACCCTTCAGAATCATCTCCTAAGTCCTAGCATAGCATTTCTATCATAGTTTATCATAAGGCATAAAAGCATATAAACACATACAAGCAAACATAAGTCACCAAGGGGTGACCAAACCAAGTTTACCCACCTGTAAGAGAACCTGGTGGTGATGAGGGGAAACTTGGAATGAAGCTCCACAAGCCTTGTTGCTTCCAAGGCTTGAGCTCCTCCTTTCTCCAAGATAGAGATCCTTAAGCAAGGTGGAGGGTGATGAGGTTTTTCCCTAGATTTTGGGTGGAAGAAAATGGAACCAAGGTGAGGAGACTTGAGGACTGTGATTCGGTTGTGGAAGGTGGAAGGAGATGGAAGAAGTGCTTGATCTCTTGGTGGTTTGGTGGTGGGCTTTGAAGCTTAGCTTGGTGTGTGTTTTTGGGAGAATGTAGAAGATGAAATTCTCTTGCAAAATGGGGGAGAAGAGCTCGGTTTTGGACGGCAGATTGTGAGGGAAATTAATTGATTTTTGGAATAAAGAGAAGGTGGTGAATAGTGTAAGGCATGGGCTTAGGTATGGGTGGGTATGGGCATGTGTAAGAAATGTATGGTGATGGGATTTTGGAAGCATGACTTAAGGGATTGGACAGTATCCCAATCAGCAGTGCAGCCCTCTCTTACTCGGTTCAGCTGCTGAAATTTTCATTTCCTCCTGGTTCCGGTTCGCTCGTGTTTTATCGCTCGCAGTCTCGGTGCGTCGCGCACGGTCGTCCAAAAAATATTCCGTTTATATCGTCGCGATCCTCTAATTACCCCCTACCTAAGGGTATTAATACTTTAAGGTGTTTATGAATTTTTCTCCGGGGAATTATTTTACCTATTAGTTTCCCAAACTAATTCCCTAATCGTGATTAGAAAATTAGTTAAATATTTATGTTTACGATTATTTTTCTAAGGAAAAATCGGGATGTTACACCATACCTATCGCTTTATTTCTCATTTAGAATTCCAGGCCACTCAGGAGATCTCTAAGTGTCATGCATACTAAATTCCCTACTGTTTATTGTCTTTCTTATCCTGAGCAGCTTTATCTATGTTACTAGGTGATAGGGTATCTATTTGATGAAAGCCTTTTTAACCACTTTCTAGAATCCTGATCCAGCTTAGGGTTTGTCACAACTGAGCCAAGCTCGTAGAAAGCTTATCTGCGTTTTTGTCGTCCAAATTAAATATATACCTACTTTACGGCTTTCAGATCCACAAGGGATCCAATTGCAGTATAGTCGGGTATAGTCGAATCCACAGAGAGTTACAAAAATACCGTTCTTGAGTATATTTAATTGAACAATGGAGTGAAAGATTTGATAATTTGTTTTAATAAACTAAATAAGTAAATAAACAACATAAAAGTAAATAGGAAATAAATCAGAGGTAGTTCCGGAACTTGTTGGGAATTTTTAATCACATCATAGTTTCATGCATCCAGTTACTTATTACATAGAACTATCGATTGATTGCCCGCCACCAGTTCTTAACTTGTCATCACTTTCGCACATGACAAGATCACAGGTTCCTTTGTTAAACTGTCACTTTCGCACCCAAGCTTTAACGAAGTACGCCAATTAATCCAGATGTTAAAACGGCTAATCTTAATTCCAGTTATGGCAACAAGATTAGATGAAATGGTTTAGTTCCGACTCTAATGATTGTAACTGTTCGTTCACAACGTTCAAGCCTAGAATCTAGTTAAGCATAATGATGTTGATCTTAACTTGGTTATGATTTAATTAGTACAACTATCGTTCATACAACTAAATCCCAAATCAAGAATCAAAACATTAAACAAAGACTAGCATTAAGCATAAAACCATTCAAGCAAATCATAAGACAAAGGATAGATTCATATGTAAAAGTTACATGGATACAAGCAAACTACAATAATGATCAAAATCCCAACAAAAAGAGGATTAGGAATCCATCTTACAAGAGAATCTCGGAGGCAAGGTTTAGGCACTTACCATGACACGTGCTCACGCTATCATGGCCATGGCTTCGCCAAGCTTCCTTGATCTCCGGCTCCTTCACAAGCCTCGTCTTTGTTCCTAACCTAACCTAAGCTAAACTAAGCTTTTAAAGTACAACAAAATGTGTAAAGAAGTGAAGAATGGAGGGGGGTTGGATGGTATCTCTCGAATGAGCCTCGGCCTCCTCTATTTATAGGCAAAATTTGGGGTCCATCGCTCAGCGGTTTTGGTACCATCGCTGAGCGATAAGCTCTGAATCGCTGGGCGGCGGCGCTTAATCGCTCAGCGCCTTATCTCTTCACGCGCTTCATTAATTGCTCCGGCAGCTTTTGCAGGGCGGCGGTCAAGTCGTGTCAGGGCGGCGCCGCAATCTGAGTTGGCTCCAGCTGGCGCAATAAATGCGCCGACGCAAGTGGCTGCCGACGTACTTTCGCTCAGCGATACAGGTTCCATCGCTGAGCGATTCTTCCTTATGCGCTGAGCGGTGACTTGTTCCTCGCTGAGCGACGCTTCGTCCAGAATCTTCTCTTTTAAGCTTTTTTCCAATTCTGCCCTTTCTTTCCATTCTTCATGGGATTATTCTTTATAAATTATGCTTGCATCCATTCTTCAAAATATATTAATATCCTACAAAACATAGAGATTTAATTAGATAATTCTTTAAAATATGTGAGAATAAGTGCCATTTTGAATGATGAAAATTGTGTATTTTGGGCACTTATCACTCCCCCTGACTTAAGACCTTGTTTGTCCTCAAACAAGAGGTAGTAGAATCATTTTACAAGAGATCAATGCTTGTGAACATTCAGTTATTGCAATGAATTGAAATGTTTCAAATAGTTTAAGCTTTAGACCATGTGAAACATAGAAGAACCTGAACAAGTCACATGCACAATTACTTGAATAGCATAAGCAAATCACTCTATCCAATGTCTTTTCCACCAAGGAAATTGTCATTTATCGGTCAATGGTCAGTGGACCAATTTGGGGTGAGTATTTTCACTCTAAATCACCACTGAATCATAACAATTTAAATTTGTTACCTGTCTCACAGTTCAATCCAAGAGTATGGTCATACAAGGATCACAAAGGACTTTTAAGGGTTGTAATGGGGCCAGGCTACAAAGAACATTGGTTTTTCTGGATCTGCAAATATTTCTAATCAAGAGAGCATTGAAACCAACTTCTTGTTGTCACCTGTTTCCTTTTCAACAGTTTTTTTCTTTTCCTCTTCTTCTGTTTAACCCTTTTCTTTTGATTTTCTTTTTCTTCTATCCCTTTTCTTCTTCCTCTTTTTGTGTTGGGATAGAATGTTTCTTTTCTTGCTTTTGTTTTTTTTTCATTTCACCATTTGTACATCCCACTTTTACCCAACCTTGTCTCCCCCTGACTTAGATTTTTGCACATAATCCAATTGGAATGCTCTCTTAATTCCGGATATTAAGGGATAACATTGTTTTTCTTTTTAGGTTCGGGGATTATGAACAAGAATTTTCTCATGTTAGGCTCAACTGGGGTAACAAAGGATGTTCCTAAGTAAGGTCGGTTTTATTTGGCCAAGTGGGTTTAAATTTTAAAGAACAAAATGCCTTGATCATCTCCTATTATTTCCATACAATTATCAAATTTAGAGACTCAAACAAATTCAATTGTGCAAAACAATGGTGATTCTCTCTATCTCGCTAAGTGTATGGCTCACTCCCTTACTTGGTTAGGGTTAATTTTCCTTGATTTCAAAACACTTTCAAGGTTATGTTTATGCAACAAGTAGATAGATGCATATGAACATGTTCATGGTACCTATGTATTCACAAGGTCTATTATTGGTATTGAAACCAGTCAATTCATGATGTGTTTTTGTGTTCATGCATCAAACCAAGTAAAATAAATTACTACTTTGTTTTTAAACAAACAAGTCTTAAGCACATAACCTAACTAAGGAAAAGCACATAACCTGACTAAGGAAATTAATTAATTAAGGTGCTAGAAAATTAAAGTGCTCCCTGTTCATGGTGAAGTTCTTGAAGCAGCCTTGTTGATGTAGCCTTTTGGCAGTTGTTTGGGCTACTTCATCTTGCTTCAATGTGTTGAGGAGATAGAGGCTCATCCTCCTTGAAGAATCATGCTCTTCGTCCTCTAGAATTGTGTCTCTCTTTTGATGTTTGTTAGAAACTTCATTTGGTTGTTCTCCGGCCTGCAAAAACAATCAAAGAAAATTCCCTTTCTTCCAAGTAGCATTAGAGAGATCATGTTTTATTTTGAATCCTTGTTGTAGACAGAATTCCCTACATCTTTGCGGACAGAATTTTTCGCTTAAGTGGTCAGAATTTCCCACCAATGTGGACAGAATTTCCCACAATGATTCAAAATAAAACATTTCAAGGTGCTTTTTAGAAAGATTCTTTTCTTAAAAATTTCTTTTTAGTTCAAATACAAATAAGAATCCTTTTTCATTTAAAGCATGTGCACCTTTCTCAATTGATTGCTTAAAAGGTTTAAAATCTGTCATTAGGTTTTGAAATCAAAAGTGCTTCAAGTTTAGCTTATTTGAAAAGGATTAGCATTTTTAGATTTTAACCCTAATCACAAGATTCTAGAAAAACCTTTATTTCTTTTTCACCATATAAAAATTGTTCTTAACACCTTAAATTAATTAACCTTAAAATAAACTATTTAAAATAACAATAAAAACTCACAAAAACTCTGGGTTGCCTCCCAGACAGCGCTTTGTTTAACGTCGTTAGCCCGACGCATTTTTCCTTCTAGCTCCCAGCTTCATCAACCCTTCTCTCATGGCAAGAGTCCTTAGGGTTCAGCTCCCGATTAGCCGTAAATCTTTTCTTTTTCAGCTCTGCTATATCAGTAGCCAATTGTCCCAATTGTGTTTCCAAGTTCCTAATAGAGGCTTCATTATTCTTTTGATTTATCATTGATTGTTGCATAAACTGATTGAACGTTTCCTCTATTTTGGAACTTGGACGCATGGGAGTCTGAGTCTGATACGGGCGGGGTGGTTGGTACGGCGGTTGTGGAGCTCTGAATGATGGTCCGGCTTCTTGCCTCCATGGCTGATTAAAATTTTGATTCGGCCCCCTTTGGAAATTGTTTTGATAGGGTGGTCGTGGCTGGTTTCCAAGGAAGTGAACTTCTTCTTCCCTGAAATGACAAACACTAGACGGGTGATCGCCATTACAAATGTCACAGAAAAATACCTGTTGCCTTTTTGCATTGCGGGCCTCTTTAATTTGTTTGGGCAACTCGCTTAGGGCTTTCTTCACCTCGTCCATCTGTTGTTGGAGTTGCTTGTGTTGGGCAAGGATGGCATCATTGGGTCCCAGCTCAAGCACTCCTCCTCTCCTAGGACCTCGGTTGTACTGGCCTTGTTGATCTATCAAGGCCATGGAATCAATAATGGAAATGGCTTCCTCCGGTGTCTTGGACATTATCTGTCCACCGGTAGCAGCATCAAGCATCAGTTTGTGCTGTTGTTGGAGTCCGTTGCGGAAGATGTGGATTTGTGTGTGCGCATCGAACCCATGATTAGGGCACTTTCTCAGCATGGATTTGTAGCATTCCCAGGCTTCACAGAGACTTTCTCCAGGAGCCTGCACAAATGTATCAATTGCAGTCTTTAAATCCATAAATATAGATTGAGAAAAGTACCTGGCACAAAACTTTTCCTCCAACTGATCCCAATTTGACAAGACGTTTTGTGGTTGATCCAGCAACCACTCCGTAGCTTTTCCGATCAAGGTCAGGGGAAACATCCTTAAAAAGATAGATTCTTCATCGGCCTCGAACATTCCCGCGGTCCCACAGAGTTCATAGAATTTTGTTAAATGAGCATACGGATCCTCATGATCCAAACCTGCAAAGGGGTTAGCATATAACAATTGAACCAACCCAGGTTGCATCTGAGGTTGTCTTTGTGTTCCAGTGGTCCTGCTCATTCTTATAATGTTTCTAGGGGTAAAGTTTACAAATCCCCTATTGTCACTGGCTCCTGTTGCGTTGCCAGTTCCAGCTCCACCATCTCCAGTTCCAGTATTGTCGACCATGGTGTCTTCTTGATTGGTTGAAGAAGTTGATGATGAAGTTGTTTCTTGCTCTTCTCTTTGCTTGGCTAAGTGCTTTTTTTTCTTTTTCCTATTTCTTCTCGAAGTAGCTTCAATCTCAGGGTCAAACAACAATTGATCTTTTGAAGTTTTACCTCGCAATTGCTAAGAAAAGTTCACACTAGCCAAATAAGATCAAAACAAGAGTTCACGAAATAAAATAACAAAAATAAGGACTATACAATATTTTACAAATATTCACAATTGTTTAATCAAACAAAACTCAAGCTATGTATTTTTGACGCAATTCCCTGGCAACGGCGCCAAATTTGATGAAAGCCTTTTTAACCACTTTCTAGAATCCTGACCCAGCTTAGGTTTTGTCACAACTGAGCCAAGCTCGTAGAAAGCTTATCTGCACTTTTGTCGTCCAAATTAAATATATACCTACTTTACGGCTTTCAGATCCACAAGGGATCCAATTGCAGTATAGTCGGGTATAGTCGAATTCACAGAGAGTTACAAAAATACTGTTCTTAAGTATATTTAATTGAACAATGGAGTGAAAGATTTGATAATTTGTTTTAATAAACTAAATAAGTAAATAAACAACATAAAAGTAAATAGGAAATAAATCAGAGGTAATTCCGGAACTTGTTGGGAATTTTTAATCACATCATAGTTTCATGCATCCAGTTACTTATTACATAGAACTATCGATTGATTGCCCGCCACCAGTTCTTAACTTGTCATCACTTTCTCACATGACAAGATCACAGGTTCCTTTGTTAAACTGTCACTTTCGCACCCAAGCTTTAACAAAGTACGCCAACATTAATCCAGATGTTAAAACGGCTAATCTTAATTCCAGTTATGGCAACAAGATTAGATGAAATGGTTTAGTTCCGACTCTAATGATTGTAACTGTTCGTTCACAACGTTCAAGCCTAGAATCTAGTTAAGCATAATGATATTGATCTTAACTTGGTTATGATTTAATTAGTACAACTATCGTTCATATAACTAAATCCCAAATCAAGAATCAAAACATTAAACAAAGACTAGCATTAAGCATAAAACCATTCAAGCAAATCATAAGACAAAGGATAGATTCATATGTAAAAGTTACATGGATACAAGCAAACTACAATAATGATCAAAATCCCAACAAAAAGAGGATTAGGAATCCATCTTACAAGAG
>QANU01113457.1:69593-84908 GCA_003254905.1 Nissolia schottii | reverse complement strand
ATATATATATATATATATATATATATATATATATATATATACACATACAGTCATATGATATGCATGAGGGGTATTCTCTTACGCGCCTTGTGGCAGCGTCCTTCTTAGCTATATCTCACCACCCTTGTAATTGTGGCATCATCTACAACCTACACCCGTCCAAATGTGGGATGAGTGAGGGGCCTGCCCTTTTGCATGACCAAGTGAGGACTCGTTAGATTTTATGCCAACTACTTTGGGGCATATTGTAGGTGCTTGTGCCAACTACTTTGGGGCACATTGTCATTGGGGTGCCAACTACTTTGGGGCACATGGTAATCGTGATGTTTATACTTGTGATGCCAACTACTTTGGGGCATATTTAGTCTTTATTCTTGCCACTACTTTGGGCCATGTCGTGTTCTGTTTTTGCCACTACTTTGGGGCCGTGCATGTCTTTTATTTGCCACAACTTTGGGACACGTTATGTTTTACCAGAGTCCTGGTTCAGGTCTTACCCTGCGTTAAATCATTTACCAATCCATCTTATTGGACTGGCGAGGGGCTGGTTGGTAGAGTTGCCAAGAGAAGGGAAATCTTAATTATATAACTATGTCTTTTTGTTTAAGGCATACCGAACCATCGGAGGTCGGACCTTCTTAAGAGTAATATCCTTTTTCCCTACGGTTCAATTATGATCTTGTTAAATGTTAGGTGATCATTGCCTAGTTATCTAAAAATCCTAGCAACGACTGGTTCCTCATGATGCATGGTCCTACAATTAGATGATGCATGGTAGCATAACAAGAGATCATTAGAACATAATCATAACAAGTATAGTGAAATCTCTAACGTCTCGGGTCAGCCACTCAGAGGGCCGCTCAGCGGTGCGCTGCAGCAAAGCCTTCGGCGTAAGATTGCTTACTGAAACTTTATGAATATTTATTTTGGCATGATATCAACTAGTACAACTATATTTTCCTATCTTCACATATTGCTAACATAATTTTCACAGCACCTGCTCTATAATTTTTACAAAATATTTCTTTAATTATTTTTCTAAAAATACATATAAAAAATATCACATAAAGCCACATAGACAGTGGGGGTCGGAATACCCACCTCCAAACGAGTTCCTGACTTGGTGGGTGTACAGGAGGAAATTTCCTGAGCGCGTAGGCGTGCTTCGTGGATTTTTGGGGTGCTTCTTCGAAAATTTAACAGTGTAAAACTAATACAGTGAAAGAAGTAAAAACAGAAGAAAGTGAAGAAAGTTTCGGTGAAAATAATTTGAAGGAAGTGAGGGCTATTTATAGCCTTCAGTTTCAGGCTACTGTAGCTTCTTTTTATTTTTGAAAAAAAAGAAAAAAGGTAAAAGATAATTATATGCACAGTGAAGGGATTTGTTCTGGCCGCCTCCCCCACGTGCCTAAATGCCATGTTTCTTGTTTCGGTCTCGTTTGATCGCGTTTTATCGTGATTTGCTCGTGTACGGCTACCCTAAAAATATTCCAAACATATATCCGCGATCTACGAATTTTTCCGGTCAGTAAGGGATCTTGAGTTGAGGTAATTGTGAATTTATTACCCAGAGGTAACTTTTCATGGATACCTTAAGTGTCTACCAAAATTTCGGTTTTTGGCGAAACTTGGCACGAATCTCGCGGTACTCCGCGAGATCGAGAAACAACTATCTTACTGGGGTTCGGAAGCAGTTAATTTTTTTTTAATAATTTTTCCCAGTCCAATAATCGTCCCGATTGTGCCTTTAATTAGGCCAAATTGTGGATTTTGTTCGAACTCTTTGTAAGGGAAAAATCGGGATGTTACATAATCGATTACTTCGAATTGGTAATCGATTACTGCCATAAAATTCGAGTTATTTTGAAAATTTCTTGTTGGTAATCAATTACTTCTAATAAGTAATCGATTACTCATGTAGAAAATGTTTTCCAAGTGTTAAAAACCCTACATAAGTGTTGCTAAATGATTTTAGGGTTTTAGAAAAGTGTTAGCCTTGTTTAAAATGAAAACCTTATGAGCCAATAACCATAATATCATAACATATGCTAACTATTAAGACACTAAGGTAAAACACTTGAACCTTCAGTAATGAGTAGCTGAGCTTTGCGGTTCTTTGACTGTGTCTTCCCTTTTTCTATTTTTTGTTGATGTTGTTGTCGTCATCAAAACCAAGCCATCAATGTTAGAAAGAGAATCTTCTTCACATTAGAGATCTCCAGAGTGGCCTGGCTCCTAAATGGGTTAATCAAAACCAATACAAGCTTAGCATGTTTCCACTGAGGACGAACCGTCCTCACCCCCACTTGTTTACGATGCCAGGCGACCTCAATGAGTACCCGCCGACAAAGCGGGCGATGTTGCTAAGCAGGATTAGGCAGCGTGACTCCATAACTAAGGTTGTCACGGAGACTTGTACATATTCCCCGCCGGGAGGCCCACACCTCCTCCAGTCAGTACCCGCACCCCTTTCCAGTGTACCTACGAGTCCCGGTTCATCACCTACCACACCAATCCTCCTAGACATTGAGGAAGAGGAGCTCTCGCCGTATGACAAAGACGTGGAAGTTGTAACATCTCGCTCTTTTCTTAGTAAGAATTTCGCCGAATAACTGCTCATAGAACCTTGGGTAAGAGTAAATGTGTGGAAGTCTGTAGGAATTATTTTGCTTGGTTTTGGCAAAGTTGGATGGCACTCAAAATGATTCCTACTGACCCTCAGAATCGGATGATGAGATTAAACTGACTGTTAAACAGAGTTCTGCGGAGTTTCGGACGATTCCGCAGACAATAAAACGACTCTGTTTATCCTGTAGAATTGAGCAGAGAGCCCTAAGTCTCTGGAAACCCAACCGGTACCAGGGAAAGGTTTTAAACACCTTAGGATAATCCTACGATCCCATTGGGACGGTCGGGAAGTAACGAAACCGCGAGCGGAACAACGGTCTACGGTCATTAGGGCTCGATGACGTGTCAAAGGTATCTGTGAAAAATACTCCTCTGGAGAAAAATTCACAAATGCCTTAAAGCATTGATATTCCCATGACCACGGAAATTAGAGGATCGCGACTGTACAAGCGGAATATTTTTCGGACGACCGTGCGCGACGCACCGACATTGCGAGCGATAAAACACGAGCGAAACGGAACTGGGAGAAGTCAAAATTTGGGGTAGACCACGTGAGTAATCAGATTACAAGGAAATTAATTTAAAATTCCATTTACTATTCATTGATGTCACATATAGATTATCTTCCAAATTAATTAATTATAAAAGAAAATAAAAAAGTCAAAATGGTAATTAACCTAAGGGGCAAAAAGGTAAATTGTAGGGCAGCCTCTTGGCTATAAATAGACAGCCCATAAATCAGAAAAATTGGGAAAAATTCATACACTAGGGGAAACTCTGTCTGTGTTCCCCGAGCTTTCTCTGCAGAAACTCCGCCAAAAAGCTTGGAGCGTGCCCTACGCGTGGAGGACGACTCCCCCGCCTCTCTTCCCTCACCGAAACAGCCTTCCAAGAAGTGGGTAACTCTAGTTTACTCACCTCTTTGGTGGTTGTATGTGCCTATGTGTGTGTGTGTGTGTGTTTCTATGCATGTATGTGTATGTATATTAGATGCTTGGTTAGGATACGGAGATGATTTTGAAGGGTCCTGTGACCTGGACTAGATAGGATTTTGATGGTTGGAATATGTGTGAGAACCTCAAGGAGCATCCATGAGAAAAGAGGGAAAGAAAGGAAATAAAACAAAGAAATCGGTTTCAGATTCGCTAGTGACCGCTGAGCGGCCCTTGGTACCGCTGAGCGGAGTGTACCGCTGAGCGGTCCCAAGTCACCGCTGAGCGATTGGGTCCAGACCGCTGAGTGAACCTCAAGTACCGCTGAGCGTTATAAGACCTGAAAGTCTTATGGAAGCTGTTTAGAGGCACATAGTCTAACAATCAATGATTTAATTGTAATTAGTAACTGATGTAAGTGCAGTATGTGCAGTATGTGACATAATCTGTTAGCATTCCATGCATCATGATAAGACAATTTTAAGAGCACTAGAAGTAATTCTGCAATAAGTAAAGATTATGAATTGAACCATAGGGAGGGCACGCGGCAGGTGGAAGCCCACCGCAGGAAGGTCGAAAAAGGGCCTACCTGAGGGTGCGAAGTTATTCCGTCATAGTACTGTCGTAAGAGGGCATTACTATGGTGGGGATAACATATATTCCAAAAACCATGATCAATCTGATATGCATAACTATATGAAATGTATGTATCTGCTATTCTGTAATTACTGTCAAGAAAATGCTCGAGACAGCTATGTATGTATACGTAATGTTAATAAGCACGAGAACTTAGTACGCAAGAGTAGTTCCCCTATCACTTAGTAACATAGATAAAGTCGTTCAGAACTTTAGGACAAATAATAATCAGTGGGATGTTTAGTATGTATGCACACTTAGAAATCTCTGAGCGACCTGAAGTCCGACCTAATATAACACGAGATACAGGAACTAAAGTTATTTCCACTGAGAACCTACCGTTCTCACTCCCACTGCCTTATGACTTCAGGAACCTATAATGACTCATACTTCGAGGATGCTGACGAACCGCCCGAGGAGCCATGAGCAGTCGTGACGGGATATGGACCAGAGATAGCGGGATGCCGGGATTTTTTGATCAAGGGCATGCTGAGTAGTGTTCCAGTAGCCCTTGCATTTTGATACTATGTATTTGGATTATGTATATGGTACTTTTGGATTATGTATATGTTATTTGTACCTTACTTATTATAATTATAACTATGTGACTTTGTATGATGGACCAACTGAATGTATATTCCATGCTTTATTATTATTCGACTGCTATCCGCTAAGCCCAAAGGCTTTACCGCTTGTTATACTTTTTCTTTCCGACGCATGGCTCTATTTTAGTAATTAATTGATGCAAATGAAAAGTTTAAAAATTGGTCCCTATTTTCGTAAGCAATTACTTTCGAAAGATATCAATGGACTAAGGTATTCCCACCAGGTAGTAAACAACCTAGTGAGCTTGCGTACGACTTAAGCGTATGCAGTTAGCTAGGGTGTTTCAGAAGTCGACCCGAACTCGTGGCCACCTTGACCTCAGCAATACTTCTACTGTCGTGGAGCAAGAAACAAATCAACCTGCTCTTCTGCTGCCAGCTCGCCTCACGAACCCACGACGCGGAGGCAGGACCGTCAACGGCACATCGAGACTGGCCTGCCACCCCCGAAATCTCTCAAGAGGGTGAGTGGGAGAACTATTCCTCTATTCTCAAATCCCCCGCAGCTGCCATAGAGGACATAGGGGATGATTACCTTACGGATACGGACTCGGAGGAGGAAGAAGAGGAAGAAGACCCGGACGAGGATCCAGATGATGACTCAAAGGAACCGTGACAGGGCACCAGCTTCTTTTGACCAGTCTCCTGTGACTGTTGTTAGCGTCATGTTTTGTTAGCAGTATGTGGCATCAGATAATGTATGTACGGTGAAACACCCTAGCTAACTGATTACCCGTACGTGGCAACACAGAGCACTAGGTTGTTATCTACTTGGTCGGAATACATAGTCCATCACGCTATTTCAAAAATAAACATTTAGGAAAATAAGGACCCATTTTAAAATTTCCATTTTTCATCGCATAATTACCAAAATAGAGCCATGCGTTGGAATCATTAATGTAACAAAACGTATATCTGTATATTACTAAAGCATCTCTATATATACAACAAGTGGTCCATAATACAAAATCACAAAATGTATATATATAATACACAACCTAACATCTCATATACAAGAATACTGAATACATCAGTTACTACAGCATATCAAAATACAACATCTATCTATCTACCAGCCGCTCATGGCTCAGCTGGTGGCTCTTCTTCAGCATCCTCAAAATATGAGTTGTCTTCTCCTGTACCTGAAGTCATAAACAGTGGGGAATGAGAACGGTAGGTTCTCAGTGGAAATAACTTTAGTTCCTGAGTCTCGTAACAGATTATGTCAGACTTCAGGCCGCTCAGAGATCTCTAAGTGAACATGCATACTATAACCTACCATTTTATTATCTGGCCTATCTGAACGGCTTTACATACATCATTAGGTGATCTGGGAACTACTCTTGTTTACTACATTCTCGTGCTCATTAACAGTTCGTAAGAAATCCGTCTTGAGCAGGCTCTTGACGGTACGGCATAACAGCGTATATTCAGCATAATAGAGTATATAATAATATACATTCAGCATAACAGCATCATTAAACACCTAACATGAAGTTGTCCACAATACACATCGCAGCAGTTTCAGCATAAACATGACAGCATATAACAGCATTCAGCAACATATGTCAACATATAACAACATATAGCATCATATAACAGCATGTACAGCATTTATCAGCATATAACAGCTTGTAACAACATTTGATGCCCTGAATCTGCATCACAGCATAACCTGCTTGGAATACTGTTATTCCCACCATAACGACATCCTCTGTGGACATCACTATGACAGAATAACCTCACACCTCCAGTGTAGGCCGACACTGTCCTGACCTCACTGCGGTGGGCCTCCACCTGCCGTGTGCCCCCTCGGGACCCTTCGGCAGTGGGCTGGGGTGGTACCTCCCCACCTAAGCTTGCCCCCTTTCGACAATGCATAGGCGTGGTACCCGCACACCTCCAGGTATGCCATATAGACACCACCTGTGGCGGGCTTCCACATTCAGGATGCCTAGACCTCCTGAAGTGGGATCATAATGGCTCACGTGATCACGACCTTTTCAGCATGTGGCATATAGCCATTTTTCAGCATGGAGCTTTTGCTCTTATTCAGCATTGGCCATTGGGCCTTTTTCAGCATTGGCCATTGGGCCTTTTTCATCATTTGAGTACCTGTAGCATGGCATACTTTTTCCCTATGGTTCATTTCAATATCTTATTCATCTCATAGTTAATTATCATGATTTTGGTCTAGGTGAATCACGCCAACATAAAAATATACCATGATTAGCATAGATTTCACATATTTCATGTTCGGCACAATTTATCATCATACAGCATATACATTCACATAGCTCAATCCTCAATCATAACATAGCATTAGGAACTAGTTTAGAAGCCTCAAGAGGGTGCCATCAGCTTTTATCAACTCCAGACCGCTCAGCGGATTTCTTGATCGCTCAGCGGTTTGAGCTGAATCGCTCAGCGGTGAGGGCTGTATCGCTCAGCGGTGCTAGCTCCACCGCTCAGCGGTACTAACTCCATCGCTCAGCGGCCTTACTTTCTCGACTTTTCTTCCACCGACTCCCACCGCCTTATTTTTAAAAATATCTTTTTACTTTCCACGTCAGCCCAGTGTCGCTCAGCGGTGCCTGAGGGACCGCTCAGCGATGCTGTGGCGAGAATGAAAAACCTAATTTCCTTTCTTCTTCCACCTTACTTCATAGTCTCCCATGGCACCTGCTTGAGTTCCATACCTGATTCAAGTACAATAATCCTATCTAATCCAGGTAACAGGACCCTTCAAAATTGTCTCCCTAAGTCCTAGCATCATTTCTAACATATATGCACATAATAGCTCGAAATCATCAAACATAGACAAACTTGCATAAATATCATTCATCATCAAAGAGGTAAGGAACTAGAGTCACCCACCTCTTCACAAACTTGTTGTTGCTAGGAGACAAGAGAACCAAGCCTTGTTTGCTTACTTGGAAGCTCCTTGACCTAAAACATCATTTTAACCTAATTAGCACAACCATGGATTATGGTAGCACAACTCCTTACCATATCATGAAAACTCACTCATAACTCTTCCTAGCCATCCTTAGATGCTTAGGAATGAATTATGGTGATGGAAATATAAACTTGAAGCTTGCTTGAAGCTCTTAAGGTAAAGGAACATAAAACTCTAGATTATGGAGATTTAGGGTTAGAACCTTGAATCCTTGGATTTCTCTTGAATAAACCCCCTAACCTTGATGCTAGCTTGTTTCCTTGAATGTCTTGAGGAGAATTTAAGATGATGATAGGCAAAGGATGATGATTTTACCTTGGAGAAGCTTTGGAGAAATCTATGGAAAGCTTAAGTTTTAGGAAGCTTTGGAAGAATGGAAACTTAGGGGAATTTTGGGGATGGATTTCGGGTTTGGAAGAGGAAGGGCTGGCCGTGGCCTTTTTTCTCACTTCCTTGGCCACCCAAAATTACCATTTTACCCTTAGTGTGTTTAGGTGATGTTTATGCATTAATTCTTTATGTACGGAAGTCCTAAAAATATTCCGGACATACCGTTACGCTCTGAAAATTCCTCTCATGAATTCTAAAATGTCACTTGACATATCCTTGATTTATTTTCATATTAATATATTTTACAGACTCCTATTGAGTCACAATTAATTTCTAATACTGCATAATTTTGATCCGGACGTCACCGGACGTCACCAAATCGCAGAATAATTATGTTTACTAATCTTCCAGAAATAAAATCAATACTAGAAGTTTATTCCATTTTATCTCACCTTTTTCCTCATTTTATCTTTTTAATTCTTTTCTAGACAATGTCTTAAAGAACGAGAAAAGTCGGGTTGTTACATACGGAGCTTATATGTAGGGTACATGTGAATTAGGTATCAATGTAAATGATGAAACAACAAAGGAATATACAGTAACCACTATGTATGATATTGTAAGTTAAGTGCTGATATGAACCATGGACCCCTTGTGATGTATGATCTATATAACTGCATACTGCTATTTTAATTAGACTTAGATGCAATATATGCGTACAAAGAGCACTATATGAATCATCTCATGCACGACTCTTAATTTTAAGATGAGAAAAACTAATTAAGAAAATTTCAAACGGGTCCATATTTTGGGTAAAGAACTATTTTTCAATGGTAATAAGGTGTGAAGAAGATTCTTTCTCTGACCATTGATGGCATGGTTTTGATGACGACAACAACATCGACAAAAAGCAGAAAAAGGGAAGACTTGATCAAGATCAAAGAACCACAGAGCTCAAGCTGCACATTATTGAAGGTTCCAGATTTTAACCCTAAGTGTCAAAATAGTTAGCACATGTTATAATATTAAGGTCATTGGCTCAAAGTTTTTCAACATAAACATGTCTTAACCTTTTCCTAAAACCCTAAAAGCATATAGTAACATTTTTCAAGGGTTTCAAACACTTTAACTCGGTTTCTGCATGAGTAATCGATTACCATGCCTATGTAATTGATTACCATCATCAAGAATTCAAAATTATTCAAATTTTGAAGTGAGTAATCGATTACCAACCCGTAGTAATCGGTTACCACCTTGAGAAATTTGAAAATATGGCCGTTTCTTGTGTGTAATCGATTACCACACTATAATAATCGATTACATGCTCGAATGGGTGTGTTTTTTCATGAAACAATGCGTTGTTTTGCATCATATGCTCTGGCATTGGTTCATGAACAGGCACCTCTGCCTATATAATGCAGAATTCGTGCAGAACCAAGGACACACCATCAGAACTCGAATCTTTCATTGATTCTTGCAATTTTTACAAGTTCTGATCATATTTTCAAAGTCTATTTTCAATCCAAACTCAGAAAAGCATTGAGCCATAACTTTCATATCTCCAAGTGCTTTCTATTCAGGTTTATCCTTCCCTGAGTTTAGGATTGATACACAAGCCATTGTATAGAAACTTCTTCAAAACAATTGGTTGTTGTAAACACCGTGGTTTTCGGTATATTTTCTTATCATCACCGTAGGGTTCGGTGAAGGCATTGTGTAACCAGGGGAACGGTTGTGTTCTCTTGTAGTTGTCGGTGTAAGTGCCTCGGGTGTGAGGTTGTACACAACACAAGTTTACATAGTGGAAAAATTCCCGAATCAGAACAGGGGACTGGACGTAGCCTTCGGTGGTTGAAGGTGAACCAGGATAAATTCTCCGGTGTGATCTTTCTTATCCCTACACTCTTTACATTCAGCAATTTACAATTTCCGCTGCTTTAGCATTAACATTTGTTCGGTTTATTGCTGGGTCTTGTTAAAAATTTAGGGATTAGGGTTTCACATCTTTCAAAGAACCAAAATCAGAGAAAAACAAGAGAAACCTAATTCACCCCCTCTTAGGTTGCTATCTGTAGTTACATTAGGGACTATAAGTATTCCCACCAAGCAGATGACAACCTAGTAAGCAGGGTCTATGACTTAAGCATAAAGCCTGCTAGCTAAGGTGTTACACTTCCAATACAAAGTAGGGAAACGACTACAACAGTTGTACACGAAGATAAGGATGGATTGGACAAAACCCCCCTCTCTTGGATGAAACACTTGCTGTAATGCACCAAATTTGGGCCACAGAGAAGTTGAAAGACAAATCTTAGAAGGCCAAGGCATTGAGACATTCAACAAAAGGGGGAGGGGCAATGGACATTGGAGGGTCTACTACCTTACACCCCAAGAAGGATGAGAGAGCTCAGAAGATTGTCTACGTCGATTTGTGGTTTGAGAACGCAGCGATAAGTATTCATTTACTTAATAATTAATTGCTTCAATATTACATGTAGATTGTAAATTAAATTATGTTGCTAACTTTGCAATTTTTTTTTGTTATTTTTCTTATAGACAATGTTTGAACAAAAGTTCGAAGAGGAGAGGTCACAGCAAACTTAGAGCCTTAACGACGATGAAGGTGGAGCTAACATCCCTGAAGTTGATGAGGAGGCACTATGGTTGGAGGTCACCGATGGTATGAAAGAAAATCGCACATATGGTCTAGGTGCAATTCTCCTTAAAACGACTAGAAGAGGGACACGCAAAGGATGCTCTCCTGCTAGCACCGCTTCTAGGTCCGTTGCCATGCCCATTGAGGATGACGTTCACTACATCGTTCATGGCCTCAATCCTGAACTCCACACCTAGGCTATGCAGTTGCAGGATGAGGTGACGCGCCTTTGAGGAGTTAAAGACACAGCGAGCGGCAACGGAAGAAGAAAAAACTGAAGATGAAGAAGAATATGGTTTCTAGCTTCTCCCGCTTATGGTCACATCTGCAGGCAAGGGAATTGTCACAGGCGCCAGACTTCTCCGTATCTAACAGCTCAGAGGACGACGATGACGACAAGCATATCTCCAACACTCTTGTCCCTGGGCACGACAGTAATGATCGTGACGATTTGATGAGTCTCGAATACACCCCTTGCCCTAGCCCCCTCACCATAGTGGTCACTCTTGATTTAAATTTTTTATGTTAATATTATTTTAATGAATATTTAATTTCGTTTGTATGAATATTAAATGTATTGAATATTTAATTTTATTTTAATTAATATTAATTCTATTATTTACAATTATAGATTTTTTTTATTTCATATATTTCTGGTAGATGTATCTGTTAATATCTTAAATAATATTATTATTATTATAATAAAACTAATTACCAACAAATATATCCTTTGATAATTACCATCAAATTATGTATTCGGTGGTAACTAGTTACCAAAGACCTCTATACCATTGTATATTTTTTGATGCAAAATCTGTCGAAAACAAAAAAAAAATCGCCGATAATAAGTGTTTTTCTAGTAATGTAGTTGATAAACATTATTATTAGCGTTAATCTTCAAGATCTGGAAACAAGATCTTCACCAAAAAAACTTTGAACATCATAACCAAAACTATAACCTCCCTTCTGAAATTTTTTTCCAGAAACATCATCTAACTTTATCATTTTTTTTCCATATTTATGAAACTCCAACGAATGTGGGAGAGATGTTACAAAATACATTCCACTTGCTGCTATATTGCAGATATCTTTGGCACTAATTAAGGGAAAATGCAATCAGACCATAACAAACAAATCAATCAAAATCTAATCCCAATTATAGATTTGAAAATTGAACCACATTGCCAGCATCGTTTTTCCGTTAGCCCTTCACTCCCAGCAGCATAATAGGAGCAAGCACTCCATAGCATTTTTTCCCCTCAAACTAAAAAAATCTAGATCTACAAAACCATCATTAAGATGTGCAAACTCACCATTCAAGATCTACAAGCAAAACTATTTTGCATAAATGAAATTGACAACAAACCCAGCTTTGTTTCACTTCGTTAATGGCTTTTGAAGGTGGCCCACTGGTTGAGGAACGATGGCTGTGATCAGAGGTGGAGCAGTGATGCCATGGGGAAAGTGAAGTACCGCCACCGTCATAGATCTACACCACCGCGATTTACACGTAGTCGATGAGCTTCATTTTTTTTCCTTCTTCCATCGTAGAATCAGCTAAGATCGTCCAAATCTACCATTTTCTTTCTTCACTGTCACTGTTGTTTTTGTCCGGATCTGAAGACTGAGGCAGAGGCGTGTGTGTTGTCTTCGCTCAACTATGACAGGCGGTGAACGTGGGCAGTGGCGCCGATCACAACGGTCCGAAACATGCATTGAGAGATGACAAACGAGAGATGAAAGATGAGAGAGACACAAGTGAGAGGAAGAAGATGAGAGATCCTATTGACTGTGATAAAAAAAAAAAAACAATAATCTTTATTTAAAATGTTCTGTTACAAGTACACTAAAAATTATACATTATGTATACACCTCATACTTTTGTATATAAAGTTTGTGTTTTAATTCGGGTATGAAATTGGGTGTACATGTAACATTTTTGCTATCTAAAATACGGAAATGAAATAGTAAAAATTGTTATGCTAATTAGTTCCTCTGCTTTTGAAACTTAGCAATTTTGGCCTTGCCAAACTCAGGACCACATTAGTCTTTTAATATGCGCCAGTATAATAAAACATTTCTACACAAAAATCTTATTAAATTTTTTTTTATACATTAAAGTAATAGAGTGAAACATTTTGTTTATGTCGTGAAATTTAATTGAATGACAATATAAATAAATGCAATTAAAATTAAGCTCTTTAAAATTTCGGGTAAGATGTATAGAAAACGTGTGCTTTTGATTGTGAAATTGTGAAAAATTGACAACCGGCCTTTTTTATTTTCAAGGATACCATATTTTTTCTTTTTTGGTTTACTACTTTATTCTATATATTGGAAACGTGTGGATGTGTAATTTGTTAAAAGTCAACTACAATAAAGTGTTTTTATTAGCCCAATAGCAATACAGTTTGCCCAAACCATTTCTCATTCCAACGGAATGAGAAAGCACATCATTATGTTTTCGGAGAATAAGTATATAGGGCATAAGCAGTGGTGTTATTTGAACTACAAATTACAGGGTCATCGTAGTGTTATTCTATATGAATTTAATCAGTGTGTCTAAGGTTATCAAACTCGAGAGTTTAAGTAAACTCGTGAAGGCTCAGCAAACTTGAATCGTAAACTCGTAAAAGTTTATATATGTAAAAAATATATATGTTATAAGTAATATAATGAAGAATTAAACATGATTAAATTTTGTATTCATAATTGACATTGAATAATGTTAACTTTAAAATAAAATAAATGAAAAAAATATCATAAAATATACCTTAATGCATGACACTTAGTTATGTCATAGTTTATTTTGTACATGTATTACTTTATAATTTGATAAAACATAGCTCAATTATGATAAATATATAAAATCGGCTTAGTAAACTCAATAGATATTGTCTAACACACACAAAGTCAACTAAGTATCTAAAAAAGTTACCAAATTTATACATCTTGATGTAAACTCGTAAACTCGCTAGTAAAATCGAGAGTTTACTTAAACTCGTACGAGTTTACAAAAAAAGAGTTTACATGAGTATTAACTTGTTTTGTGTAATGAAATCGTAAACTCGTAAGAGTTTACGAGTTAACTCGAGAGTTTAATAACCATGAGTGTGCCCATTATAAATATAAAATTCAATTTAAAAAATGTTTCACTTGTCAAACATCGCTCTCTTTCGTTGGTTTGTAAATTGATTGAACAAAGGTTTGTAACCTTTGTTCAATCAAGTTTATAACGAAAAAGTATATTTTTGTGTGTTAGAGGAATAGAAGAGTTAGTGTGAGTTGTCGGTGTAGCAGAAGAGAGAGAGAGAGAGTATGTGTGTCGTTAGTAGAGTAGAAGAGAAAAAGTGTGTTGTTAGTGGAGCAAAAGAGAAAAAGTGTAATATGGCTAACTTACGATAATAGTTTGAAAGGTTTATAACTTTGTTTAGTCAAGTTTGTAACTTAAAAGTACATTTAAGGGAAAACGTGCGAATGTAGCAGAAGAGAGAAATGACGACTTGACTGATGATAGACTCTCTCGCTTCTAATCCACTGACAAGAGATTCTCTCTCTTCTACTCCAATTGTATACATTCTCATAAAAAAAATGGACCTTTTCTTATAAACTATACAAGCTTTTCTTTGCTCCCATTACAAACCGGCCACTAAGGGCAGACTCTTTTCACTTGCACAAATTCTCCATGCAATTTACAAACTCCATTGAACAAATGTAGCAAACCTTTGTTGTTGTCATCACAAACTTCTTTTGCTTTTGTTACAAATAATTATCATGAGTTATAGGGTGCATTTGTTTCAACTTTTTAAAAGTGAATAACAAATTAACTTTTGACATAAGGATCAAAAATTTGAAAATAATTTTTTTTTCTTCTAAGATTCATATTATTTTGAAAATTTTATGCAAATATACAAAACAGATTATTTCAACAAAAAAATGATCATATTGACAAATAAGCTCAAACAAACGCATCTATAAACTTTTTTAAATGATTGATAACTCTCTAAGGAGAGTTATTTTGCTTGGTTTTTTGCATATAGTTTTAAGATCATTTCATGCATTTTATGATAGTTTAAGGTGTTTGTTTACTAGTTTTTAGAAGTAAGGACCTCAAGGAGAAGATTGAGCAAAAATGATTATTTTGAAGTGCTGAAATGGTTTCAGTCTTACTTTGTTACTGGGTTTTCACCTTGGAGATGGACAAATTTTAACTCGGCTCTAACTACAAATTTGAAGATCTCTTTCTTAGATTTAATTAGAGACTTGAATCATGTCATTCAGACTTTTATAACAAAAGTTATAACATTTTTACCATCACAGTGCAAATCAGGAGGCACTACTCGAGTAGTGCTTGTAAAAATTTGTAGAAAAATTAGAAATATCATAAACTCCTTTTTGTAATTTCGGAATGAGGACAATAAATACAAACCTAACACACGTCCAGACGGGATTAGGGAGATTTTGCGTTTTTCCAAGAGCAAAGGCAAACCTAGGAGAGCTCTCAACTGCGAAGATGAAGCCTCTCGGGGGGTCACGTGATAAAGGTAATCTTTTTTTTTTCCAACAAGG
>QANU01113457.1:56324-69487 GCA_003254905.1 Nissolia schottii | reverse complement strand
CAGGGACTAAAATCAAACTTTCTAATTTTACAGGGACTAAAAACATAATTAACCCTTATACAAAATATTTCCGGGGCATAAGATGCCGATGTTGAACTAAACTATCACTTTAACCACGTATTCATAGAATGTAATTGATTGTCGAAAGAATACGATAATTTATTTAATTAAAAGTAGCACACGACATTTGATGGGGTCATGAGCTCTGTCTCTGCAAGTGTAAAAGCAAAGCACCTGCTTCCGTCTAGCACCCATAATTACTTCAACACCTTTAATGTACAGTAAAAACTCTTTTTGAATCGGTTCAACTCCCTTCTTCTACCATCATTGCAACCAACCCTCTCTCATTATCATGTTCCTGACCCTTGCAACCTACCCGCGTTTTCTACTTCTCGAAACCACCATCATCCATGAGACCTCAACTGGCACCGTAAAAGTTCCCTTTCGCGATTCAAGCTGAACAAAATTTTCTGAGAATATCCCTTTTCATGTTCTGTTGTCTTCTGCAAATGGTCTCGCCATCAATTTTAAAACTACACTCTTCTACTATTAGCTTTTCTTTGAACTGTCTGGTTACCTTTTTCTGCGTTACCTTTGTGAGAACAATCATGGCTGTTTCCTTTCCCTTTGTTGTGCTCTGCCGATCGGGTATCATGTTTGTTTAGTTCTAATGGGATTATACAAGTAGTTCAGCCCCTTAATTTAACATCAACCACCGGCGTTGTTGTCTTCATGTGTATGCTTGAACGCTTTCTCAGCATTTCTCACATGTGGGATATTTTGGTTCCCTATATACTCACTCACTCGGTTGTCAACCGTCCTAATAATTTCCATGTAAACTTTCTCGTGCAGCATCAGTTTTCTATCCCTCACAGCCTCTTCTTTTAAAGAATTACCATACTCTTGTGCTGTATCAGTTCTACCTTCGCTTCACTTACTCTGTGTCCCTTCTTCATCTTCACAATCATTAGTTTCAGCGTGAGATTGAGTTGATTTGGTTTTGTTGGTCCCTGAAATCACCAGTCTTTTTGGCGTTTTCCAATCTTGTGAATGCCTCCTACATATTTTCCACTTCGTTGGGAGAGCACTGGGGACCAGTGGTGGTATGCATCGCCCATTGATTGGGCTGCTGCTAATGGCCACTATGACTTGGTCCGCGAGATGCTCCGAATGGACAGCAACCACCTCTTCAAGCTGACCTCCCTGCGCCGAATCCGGCGCCTGGAAGTCGTGTGGGACGACGAGGAGCAGTTCAACGATGTGGCGAAGTTCCGTTCACAGGTGGCACAAAAGCTGCTCCTAGAATGTGAATCCAAGAAAGGGAAGAAGAACTCCCTCATCCGAGCGGGCTACGGCGGATGGCTGATGTACACTGCTGCCTCGGCTGGCGACATGGGATTCGTTCAACTGCTTCTTGAGAGGAACCCTCTGCTGGTTTTCGGCGAAGGAGAGTATGGCGTCACTGATATACTTTATGCTGCTGCCAGGAGCAAGAACTGCGAGGTTTTCAGGCTGCTGTTCGATTTCGCGGTTTCGCCCAGGTTTGTCGCAGGCAGGGGTGGTGGCCTGGAGGAGCATGTTGGGGACGTTCCGTCTGTTTACAGGTGGGAGATGACCAACAGGTCTCTTCATGCCGCTGCTAGAGGAGGTAATCTGAAGATTTTGGAGGAGCTTCTTGCCAATTGCACTGATGTTTTGGCTTATAGAGATGCTCAGGGCTCGACTATCTTGCATGCAGCTGCGGGCAGAGGGCAGGTTGAGGTGATGTTCTTTTACTCATTTTGTTCTCTTCTTTTTTAGGTTGCCTGCCGGTATCCGAGGCTTAACCTTGACTAATCCGGGTCACGCACCTGCCTATGGCGGGTGAGTCTCCCAGCGGGAATAACTGCGTTCACGAGGTCTCGAACTCGGACCTTACTTGAGCGATATCAAGCCGCTTACCACTTGAACCGACTCCCGTTGGTTTATTTTGTTCTCTTCTATTTGACTTTCATGCCTTTTCGTTCTCCAGTAAATAACCAATTTAGTTTTTAACAAATTTTATTTTGATATCAATTTTAGTCCAATAATTATGTGAGCCAAGTAGGGTTAGTTACTAGGATTAGAGCGCCAGACTAAACTGATGTCAAAAAATTATTTTAGGACTATATTGATATTAAAGTGTTATCACCAATTTGGTTATTTACCGTTCATTCTTATTCACCAAACGGTTGGTCTTGGTCCTCCTGCTAGTGTATTCTTTTCTTCACCTTCTCTTTCAAAGCCACTTTTAGCAGAAGAAGCAGAAGATTAATCTGGTGTATTGGAAGGTTTTTTTTAGAGTTTTCTAACATATGTTGCTTTGTTTCGTATAATTGAACATAAGTTGGAGTTAGATGCATTATATAACAAAACAAGTCACATAGAATATCAATGTGGTATTAAGTACCTTTTGAATAAAGATTAAGAGGCTATTGAATTTCCCAAATCATGGCAGTCAGAAAGGAATGTGCACTCTCCTTTGCTTCATCAAAAATGCTACATGTACACCCAATTTCATATATTCATACATACACCATTAATAATGTACAAACTTTATTCTCACGAGTGCATAAACATTACAAACTTGTAAATGACACTCTCAACTATACTTAATTAAGTGCACAAACATTACATGAGTTAAAACACAAACTTTATGTATATAAGTACGAGGTGTATGTATGTTGTATGGTTTTTGCCGTACGTGTAACAGAACTCTTAATTCATTCATGTCATTTATTGTGTTGGTTTTATCATAATATCTGAAATTCTGGGCACTCATGCAGGTAGTTAAGTATCTCACATCATCCTTCGACATAATCAACTCCACGGACCATCAGGGAAACACCGCCTTGCACGTCGCTGCTTCCAGGGGCCAATTATCCGCAGCCGAGGCTCTGGTCTCCGCCTTCCCCGCATCGATCTCTCGGAGAAACGACGCCGGAGAAACTTTTCTCCACAAGGCCGTGTCCGGCTTCCAGACTCCCGCGTTCCGAAGATTCGACCGACAGGTCGAGCTTCTGAGGAAGCTGCTGAGCGGGAAGAGCTTTCGCGTTGAGGAGATCATCAACGTGAGGAATAACGATGGAAGAACCGCTCTTCACATGGCCATCATAGGAAACATCCACACCGACCTCGTGCAGCTCCTGATGACCGCTCCGCTGATAAACGTGAACGTCTGCGACGCTGATGGCATGACCCCACTCGATTGCCTCCGGCAACGCCACGATTCTGCGTCGTCGGATATTCTGATCAAAAAATTGATCTCGGCCGGGGGACTGTTTGGTTGTCAAGGCCATAATTCAAGGAAAGCCATAGCTTCACACTTGAGGATGCAGAGCATAGGCAACAGTCCCGGGTCGTCGTTTAGAGTCTCAGACACAGAGATATTTTTGTACACTGGGATTGAGAGTGCTTCAGATGCCGGCGCCGATCAGGGAGGCACGGGATTGAGTTCTTCCTCAGAACACATTCCGTGTGACTCGACCGCTAGCAAGAGGCCTGGCTCCGTAAATTACGCCGCGGCGAGATTGAAGAGGGCCCTTCAGTGGCCCCGGGCGAAGGACAAGAGAGCCGAGGGGCTGAAGAAATCTGCGGACGAGGGTTCTGACGAAGCTCCAACGCCGCTCAGGCAAAGATTTTCGAGGCCTTCCTCGTCAGTTCCCAACAACAAGCGGACCCTGGCAGTGAGGAGCCACCAGTCGAGTCCTAACGCCAAGAAGAGGTTCGCTTCGGGACTGGTGCACGGGGTCATGCAATCCATACCGCAGGTGAAGGTTTCCGGCCGATCGAGGTCTAGTTCCTTCTCGAAGTCGTCGTCGATTTCTTCGCCGAGATCGATGGATAAGCAGAAGGGTATTTGCGTTGACAACGACGTTGCTGGCCCGTCTTGCTCGAGCCAACAACGGCCTAATGGCGACGAGTCGCCCGATTTGCTGAAGAGAACTTCTTCTGTTGGCAACAAGCTGAGGGGCCGTTATTTCTGTTTTGGAACGCCTGGGCTTGGCGTCAAGAACTCGGTTCACAGGCGGCAGGAGAGCCAGAGTAGTTACAAGGATCATGTTATTGCGGTGGCTTAATTGGATGATGAGGGGTTTATCCAGCTTATGGTGCGGTTAATGTCAAATAAAAGAAGGGTTTAGCTGCTTCGTTAATTCCGTAGTTGTGAGTTTCTTATAATAGACTAAATACTCACTCGTCCTCAGCTCTACTTGTGAATGGAAAACTCCTGTGTTGTGCTTCTTCCTGTTGTATCATATTAGCGCCAACTTTGCGCAATTTGGTGTCAGTTATGTGCCAATTAGCAATTCCAATGCACTCATTAAGCCTTTTGGCGTTGTAATAAAAAAGGTGGGGGCGTTGAGTACTCGTTCAAATGAGTGACTGACAATTGATCATGTGCATCAATGAAACTCGGGCATTGGACATATATCTCCGTAAAGGGAAGAAGTGGCAAACGTAGAGAGAAAGCAAATAATTCTTTGTCCAATAGGAGTAGTTAAGATATTTGAACACATTAGATTAAGGGATTCTGTCAACTCGTTATTTATCTGTCAATGAATAAGATTTTTATGGGATGTGAGTTGCAGATAAATAATGGATCGGCACTGTTCCAAATATCAATTCTCACATATCAGTGCTTATAATATTCAAAATATGTGTGGTGCATAGATAAAAAATGGTAGTACATGTTATCTAGATGATGTAAAGACTAATAAGCTGATGAGGTAGTATTATAAAATAATTAATGGTCAATTTTTAGCGTATCAATATGTTAATAACATGAGTTTCAATGTTTTAATCAACAATAATACTATTTATACAACCTTAGTTGACATTATGCCTACAACACATTTCTCTTCCTCTTTTCTCTCTTGCTTTTTTTCCTTTTTCCTTTTATTTTTTCTCGACGGTTGTCTCTTGGTGGTAGGTAAGATAAGTTTTCAATTAAGGTTATATAAATAATATCAATCTTTTTATCAATGATGATTTTCTTATAAATTTCCATAAGAAAATCTTTGTTTCTAGCCTCCGCATTACTTTGAAACTCTAATCATTTCAGGGCTCGTTTGATACTACGTATAAGGTTGAATACTATGAGTTGATACAATATGTGATGACTTTCTCAGTTGGTTGATGCGACCATTATACTGTATAAGCTTATATATTAGACTTACCTCATATGTCAAAATGATGGATAACTAATCTTGCTAGGATAAAGTTTGATTATCTTCTAACTTATAAAGTCTATTTTAATTTTATATTTTATTTTATGAAATAAAAATAAATGATAAAATAAATAACAAATAAATAATAAAATGTATGATATATTATAAAATATTTAATAAAAATAAAATATAAATAAAATATTAAACATCAAATAAAAATGAAATGAAATGAAATATTGAATTAATTAATTAAATTAAATTATCATAATATTTAGTAATAAATATATATTTTAAAAATATTTAGTAAAAAAATAAACTTTCATTAGTCTTAATTACTAAAATAAATGAATAAATACTAAATAATATTTCATATAAATATAATTTTATGTAATAAACATAATTTTTTAAAAATAATGATTAATAATACTAATTTTAATTTTATATATTATTATTTTTATTAAATTAAATTTAAAATTTAATTAAACAAGAAAAAAATTATTTATAAATCAAAATTTTAAAGAGTAAAAAAATAGTGAATGTTGATAATAAATATATTTATTAATAATAAATATTTAAATGGTAATATTTATTTAAAATTTATATTTAAGAAATTAATAAAAAATTTACAATTTTTTTATTGTTTATTAAATATTTTGCTATATTTAAATTATTTGTAAAATGAGGATAAAATTATATAATATAATATAATATAATATAATATCTTATACGAAATCATTCCAAACACTGCATAGTATTTGAAACTTATCAGGCCTTACATTAACAAACTTTTAATCCTTATCTTATTAGGCGTGCAAAACGAGTTGTTAAATTTAATAAAATGATAGCTATATTTTTGTATTTATATCTAAACTGTTTACATAAGAATTGAATTATATTTATTACCTTTATTGTGGTTTGTAAGCGAATTTGATGAAAAATATAATTTGTTTTTGAGAAGATACGCGATAAGAGAGAATGTGTTGTAGTATAATATTCTCCACAAGTGTAAATTCAAAAAATCAAATAACAAAGGTCGAGGAGGTGATGAAGAGCCGTCAGACACCTTAGATCAAAGAGCTTGCGTATTGTGTGGCCTTGTTTTTTTGTGAGGAGCGGATGAAGAGAATCACATATTTTTTATCAGAATTCCTAATATGTATCATGAACCATGAAAGCTCTACAAAGAGAAATAAACTGAATTTCGGAGAAAAGGCTACAATAACGCCAAAGATAATAAAACTAACTGCTAAGTAATGAAAACCAGGGATTTTTTTCTCTTTTGCCCTTACTGTTGAAAGAAATTACCAAATTACCCTTGTTTTCAAACTATTTACCATAATACCACGATTTGCGCTGATGTGAACTCGGCGTCACGCGTGGCATGCCACGCAGGATTCGCTAAACGCGTAGGCGAATTGTCCCCTGGATTCGCCGAACGGAAAGGCGAATTCCACCTGGATTCGCCAACACGCCAGGCGAATCCAATGTGAGGAAAAAATGATAAATGAACTAAATTCGCCAACCTGGTTGGCGAATCCAACATAACTTGGGCTATTTATTAACCCTTCCGTCCCCCATTTCACTCCACTCTCCTCATTTTCTCAAAATTCACTTATCTCTCTAGAATTTTCTCACTCTAAAAATCCAGAGCTCCTGCTCTGTTGCTATTGCGGCACTCCTGCGTCTTTGTTGTTGCATCAGCGATGTAAGTTATAAAACCCTTCAACCTTATTAGTTATTATTGTTAGTTATATTAATTATTGAAATTGAGTTTGCACAAAAATTGTTAGTTAATTATTGCATAGAGCGGTTTGTATATGTTTTAGAGTTTAGGGTACAATTTATGATACGTTGATGCATTATGTAATATAACTTTTAAGTTACTGATCCCCAGCTTAAAAAAAAGAGAAAAAAATCTTGTTGTACAGATTATTGTTGTTGCGTACAAATGTTGTTATTGTTGTACGATATATGAATTTATTGGGAATTGCAAAATATTTTTGTGGACGTGAACCCTATATGTTATAAACCCTAGCCCTAAACTAATCCCTAACCCTAGCCCTAAAGTAAACCATAAACTCTAGCCAGAAACTCTAAACCCTAAAACCACTAACCTAAACCCTAAGCCATAAACTACAGCCCGTAAACCCTAGCTCAAAACCCTAACCCAACCCAAAAACTGTCCTCCAAGATCCAAAACCCAAAATCCATCACACCAAAACCTAAACCCAACACCCATCCAAAACCCTAACCGTAAGCCCTAACCCCTAAACCCTAGTACATCCTAAACCATCATGCCTAACCCAACACCATAATCCTAAACCCTAATCCATAGTATATCGTAGACCGTAATGCCTAAACCCAACAGACTTGATCTGTGCTAGTCATGTTACTTGCTAGTGATTATTAATTAATATATTTTTGTATTTATGGCAATTTACAGCGTACAGGATGACAGATCACATCACACCAGGTCCAAAGGACGCATTTGTTCTTGAGTTCCAGCCATTTCCCGTGTCCCAACATATTTGGAGCGGGGCTCGTGATAGGGTCTTACGAGTTAGGAGAGTGCATGTAGCTAGGCACGAGGAGAATTACACAGACCCCCAGAGTGCATCATTCTATATCTACACCAGGCGGGGTTTATCGGGGTAGTTCACATGGGTTATTGCCCTGTCGACCACACATTGATCACCGCATTGGTGGAGAGGTGGCATCCCAAGACTCACACGTTCCACATGCCCGTTGGGGAGTGCACACTGACGTTGGAGGACGTCAGCATTATTTCTGGTCTCCCTGTTGAGGGACATGCTGTCACTAGCCGGACGCACGATCCAGAGTTGCCGGATCGTTGTGAAGAGCTGCTGGGTGCGCGCCCATCACTGGGTGTTGGGTACCATGCATCGCGCATTCGCTTATCATGGTTGTCTGACCTGCTTATGCATGTTCCTGAGGACGATGTCATCCTTATCTTGGTCCAGCAGTATGCACGAGCATACTTGCTGCACGTCATTGGAGGCACGTTGTTTCCAGACCATTCTGGGCTTTGGGTGCATTCGATGTACCTCCCACTGCTAGCTGACCTAGAGCAGGCGGGGAAATACAGATGGGGATCAACGGCTCTAGGGCTAGGCGTAAGGTTTAGCTTAGGCCTAGGGTTTACACTTTTGGGGATTAGGGTTTTATGGCTCAGCATGTGTTAGGGTTTACAATTTACAACATATAAGGTACACATCTATAAAATTTTTTGCAATTTCCAATAAATTCATATATAGTACAACAAAAACAACAACAATAACATTTGCATGCAACAACAGTAATCCATACAACATCAGTAACTTACAAGTTATATTGCACAATTCATCAACGTATCATAAAGTGTACCCTAAAACCTAAAACATAAAACATACAAACAGCTCTATTCACTAATTAACTAACAATTTTTGTGCAAACTCAATTTCAATAATTAAATATAACTAACAATAATAACTAATAAGGTTGAAGGGTTTTAAAACTTACACTATTGACGCAACAGCAAAGACGCAGGAGTACCGCAATAGCAACAGAGCAGGAGCTCTGGATTTTTAGAGAGAAAAAGTTTTAGAGAGATAAGTGAATTTGGAGAGAATGAGAGGAGTGGAGTGAAAAGGGGGGAAGGGTTAGTAAATAGCTACGTCGACATGAATTCGCCAACACGGCAGGCGAATTCATGTTGGATTCGCCTTGGCGAATTTAGTTCATTTATTATTTTTTTGTTGCACTAGATTCGCCTGACGTGTTGGCGAATCCAAATGAATTCGCCTGCCGTGTTGGTGAATCCAGGGTACAATTCACCTACAGGTTTGGTGAATCCTGCGTGGCATGCCACGTGTGGCGTCGAGTCCATGTCAGCACAAATCGTAGTATTATGGTAAATAGTTTGAAAACGAGGATAATTTGGTAATTTCTTTCAACAGTAAGGGCAAAAGAGAAAAAAAACTCTGAAAACCAGTTACCTATTTATACTCCCTAAGTAATATCTACCTATTTATACTCCTAAGTAATATTGTATCTTTACTCTCCCTTTCAAATTAGCCTTACCAAAAAGGAAGCTTAAAACAAAAAGCACAATTGTTCTACTCCTGTNATTTTTTTTGTCTTACTAAATAAAGCTAAGCACATGATTGGTTAGAGTGGCAAGGGAGCTCCAATCCTTTAGCCACCACTCTCAAGTTCGAGCTTTCGGAATAAAATAATCTATGCCAGGAGAAACTGCATCTTAAGTGGGTCATTTAATTTCTTAACCAGAATATAATCAATGAACCAGAAGTGAATCAGAAATTGGTAGTTAAAAAAAAGTTAAATAAATTATTTTATTAATAATTCATTTGATAAGATATAATTTAATAAAAAATATAGGAAAAAAAAATCAGGTCTCAAATTTTCTCTTCTCTCTGTTAAAAACGGATTTTTTACTTGTTTATGGGGCCAAAAGTGTTATATTCCCATAATATGGTGTACAAAAAAATATTACAGTTGTATGGTTTTTTTATCTGAAATCTCCACGAACTGTAGAGATTTCAGAGATCCTCTTTTTTCTTTTTTTTTTTACTTTTTTTTTCTGAAATCACCACATACCTTGGAGATTTCAGACTTTTTCGAATTTTTTTTAATTTTAACAGGCTCTGAAATCTCCACGTGATGTGGCAATTTCAGAGCCTGAAATCTTCACATATTGTGGAGATTTTAGACTTTGAAATTGCCATACCACGTGGAGATTTCACAGTAGGGAAAAATATATTTAAATTCGACCTATAAAAGGGAAGTGAAGATTCATCTATAAGCATATTTGTTCATGGAAAATCTAGGTGCCTAGGTGCCTCTGTAGGGGTATATCTGTTGGGTGCCCTAATATTCTGACGGTCACGAAGATCATACCCTTGCTCACCTGCGTTGCTGGTACTTGCTCCATCTTGGTTGCCCCGGTGTCCCATCCACCGCATCATGCGTCTCTGCACTCCGTGAATTCCCCTGACAAATTGGTTTCCCCTTGGGCCAGATCTGGGCGACGGTTGCCTCGGAGGTGCATCGAGCTGGGAGTTGTCTTGGTCATCGTTTGATGCATCCTCAGGCAGCTCATTCAAATCAAAACCTGCCCTAACCCTGGTAACAGAGCCTGATGGCTCAGAAGCACCTCTGCGTACTTCCACGCGATCAATATCAACCGATCTTCTTGGTGAGCGTACGCGTGGCTCACTACATCTTGAAGAAAACCCTACGTGGAAGGATCTTTGACTCAATGAGTGTTGCTCACTGTACATTTCACCAAGAAGAGGGGATTGAACGGTAGGTCTGTACGGAGGTGGAGTGACTTCAACAGTGAGATCAAGTGGGTATGGAGTCACTGTAACCTCATCAACTGGATCTTGGGGATGTTGTGTTGATGAGGGGCCAAGGTTAAATGGGTCAAAGTCGTCATCAATCTCCAGTAATTGTTGAGCCACTTGTTCGTCTAGCCATGTAGATAAACCAGGTTGTGGAAGGGGACTGAACGTTTGGGGAACCGGAGCAACATAATGTGCCTGTGGTGGCGGAGCAAAGAAACATTCTTGTGGATGCGACATGTACATACCGTGCGGTGGCGAAGGATGATATTCTTGCAACACATCAGGTATCTGTTGATGGTCGTAGATTTGTTTTAGAAACCTTTGACCATGAACCAGATACCACTGCCAGTACTGCATGATTGGTCGGTAATTAACAAGCCTTTCACCGACCAATGCCGTGCGGTTGGCCCACATTAGAATCCAAGAATGATGCCTTTGCACCCAGTTAACAGTCAGCAACGAATGTGGATTTCCCCTCAGATCAACATTATGCGAACGACCCAGGATATTGCAACTAGGTCCAGAAGGCACCGTCTGAACCAACCCAAATTGTCGGAGCACGTGATCAGCTGCATGCCACTCAACAATCTCAAAACATATTAATGGGCATACCACTGACCACGTACCCCATTTATTCTTCACTTCCCCAGGTATGATTCAAGCAATATGGGGATGACGATATGGTTGCCATATTAACTGCACACAAAAAACAAAAATGCAAACGTGGATATTAGGGGAAAAACAATAATGCAAACGTGGATATTAGGGTTTAGGGTTTAGGTTTATACCTGGTCTGGGGTCATATCGTCTATTGCTCTTCTACATTCTCTTACCATAGTGTTATGTACAGTAGGAATGTACTCATGATCAGCCCACCTGCGATAATCAAAATAAATCAAGTTAACAACAATGATCAAAATAAGTGGTTCTGATAAACTAAAGCCTAATATTAAAAGTGTCAAATAAATAACCAACTACCTTGCTGCAAGGGGAAACTGGAAGAGGTTCGGGTCTTTAGGGTTTGGTGCAAGTTGAGGAAATCGGTAAAATGCCCATACTTGCAGCAGCACCATGCAACCACTTATACCTTTGCAGTTTGTGCGCGAAGCGCGACACAATGCTCTCTGAAGCATGGCTAGGATGGCTGAACCCCAGCTATACCTTCCTAGGCCACCAAAATCTCTCAAGATGGCTAGGTACTTGGAGTGGATCCAAGTGCCATGCTTATCGCCGAACAATAAATCATCGAAAAGACGTAGAATATACCCGCGCGCATGCCAAGTCAGTATTTGTTGCATGTCGTACGGGTCAAGTGAGAAATCGCGGATATCAGCGAAAAAATGGTTATGGAGCAGACCGAATTAATGAACGATCTGTCTATATCTTCGGGGCCCGGTGTTACCCCAAGAAGTTCTTGGCATAAGTCTATAAGAGCTAGTCCCACGAACACAATTTCTGGGGCGGTAACGGGCTCACCATCTGAGCTCACCCCGAGGATCATGTTCATATCCTCCAACGTTATTGCACACTCTCCATGTGGCAGATTGAAAAGTGTAGGTCTCCAGCCTCCACCTCTCTACAAGAGCGAAAATTAGTCCTTGGTTCACTCCAACATGGGGTAACAAGGACACCTGTAGTAAACCGGCACTTTGAAGATACGAATGTATGAGGATGTTCGGTGGCTCAACAAACCCGTACCTAGTCCGCAACCGCCGCACAATCTGTAACAATAATGATTCACATCAAATTTTATATACCACATGGTTTAGAGATAGGATTTAGGGTTAGGGTTTAAGAGTTAGGGTTTAGGGTTAGGATTAGGGTTAAGGTTAGGGTTTATGTTTAAGGGCTAGGGTTAGGGTTTATGTTTAAGGGTTAGGGTTTATGTTTAAGGGGTATGGTTAGGGTTTAGGGTTAGGGTTTATGTTTAAGGTTCAGAGTTAGGGTTAGGGTAAGGGGTAGGGTTAGGGTTTATGTTTAAGGTTTAGGGTTAGGGTTAGGGTTAGGGTTATGGTTTAGGTTTAGGGGTTAGGGTTTGGGTGGGTTTAGGGTTTAAGTAGTAGTAGTAGTAATAATAATAATAATAATAATAATAATAATAATAACGAAAATAAAAATAATAACAATAATGTATATTATTATTATAATAATAATAATAATAATAGTAATAATAATAGTAATAAATTTTATGCTTCTTAGCAGCACTACCACCACTAATAATAATAATAATAATAATAATAATAATAATAATAATAATAATAATAATAAACGAAAATAAAAATAATAACAATAATGTATATTATTATAATAACTAATAATACTACTAATAATAACAATAATGATAATAGTGGTAATAAGAATAAAATAAGTATGCTAATAACAGTAACAATAAGATAAATATAAACCTGATTATCCTGCAGTATGTTCGTGGAGATGTGTAACAATGGATTCATAGTGTCATCTTGCCCTCTCACCATCATGACTATATTTTTTCACAAGCCTACAGATAAAGAGTTTACCGTACCACTGTTACAACTTGTTTGAAAGGAAAAAAATATTAATTTAACTAATAAAAATTAGTTCAAACTACTACAATGAAAACCAAAAAAAA
>QANU01113457.1:13595-36028 GCA_003254905.1 Nissolia schottii | reverse complement strand
TTTTTCTCCGGGGGATTATTTTCACGTACACCGTTTTGCGTGCCAAATTTCATCGGCGAACGACGGCGGTTTGGTTGTCCGTCGAACTTTCTACCGTGACACGTCCTATTTCTTAGGGATATTTTACATAATAATTTCCATTATTAATTCTCTAATCATGATTAGAAAATTTATTAAATATTTATGTTTACGGTCATTTCCCGATTGGTCCGGAAATCGGCTTTAGGCTCTGAAAAATTTGCCGGTCACGAAACCTCAACTTTGACTGTTACTTTTATGGGTTAAAGATGATTCTTATGGATTAAAGGTAATAATTTAATTTTCTTACCTCCCTAATTAACCTATAATTATTTATTACGCTAATTATCCGTACAGTGAAAAAGCGGGATGTTACATTCATTACTTATTTATGTCCGGAGTCCTAAAAATATTCCGGGCATACCATTGTGACCTATTAATTGCCCCTTGTTAATATTAAAATCTTAGTGACATATTCTTACATTTAATTTCATATTAATACATTTTACAGACTCCTTTGAGTCATAAAGAAATTATAATAAAACCCTGATTTCGATCCAAACGTCACTGGACGTCACGACATCGTCAAATTACTCTGTTTCACTAATATTACTGGGATAAAATTAATATTAAAATTTTATTTCATTTTTATTTCCTCTTTTCCTCATTAATATAGTCGTAATTATTTATTATACAACGTTTTGGTGAAGGAAAAAGTTGGGATGTTACACCATATACATCATCTGAATACATAGTATCAAAATGCAAGGGCTACTGGAACACTACTCAGCATGCCCTTGATCAAAAATCCCGGCATCCAACTATTGCCAGCCCATATCCGATCACGACCGCTCATGGCTCCTCGGTCTGCTCGTCAGCGTCCTCGTAATACGAGCCATCATATGTCCCTGAAGTCATAAGGCAGTGGGAGTGAGAACGGTAGGTTCTCAGTGGAAATAACTGTAGTACCTGTATCTTGCGTTACATTAGGTCGGACTTCAGGCCGCTCAGAGATTTCTAAGTGTGCATACATACTAAGCATCCTACTGATTATTATCTGTCCTAAGTTCTGAACGACTTTATCTACGTTACTAAGTGATGGGGGAACTACTCTTGCTTACTACGTTCTCATGCTTATTAACATTACGTTTACATACATAGCCGTCTCAAGCGTTCTCTTGACGGTAATTACAGAATAACAGTTACATATAATCATGCACAGCAGAATGAACATGCTTTTGAAATATATGTTATTCCCACCATAGCATTGCCCTTTTTCAACCCTACTATGACGGAATAACCTCGCACCCTCAGTGTAGGTCCTCTTTCGACCTTCCTGCGGTGGGCTTCCACCTGCCGTGTGCCCTCTCTGGCCCCCTGACAGTGGGCGGATATTGTACCCCCACTTAGCATTGCCCTCTTTTGACTCTGCTAGGCGTGATAACCGCACACCTCCAGGTATGCCATATTGACACCACCTGTGGTGGGCTTCCACATTCAGGATGTCCCTCTAACCTCCTGAAGTGGCATCTCGTGATCACGGCCTCAGAATTTTCAGCATTTATTTGCATTCAGCATTTTCAGCATTCCTTTCCTTTCAATACCTGCAGCATGTCATGATTTGTTTCCTATTGTTCATTTCATAATCTTTACTTATCTCATAACTACTTCTAATTCTTTAACTTTCCTTATCATAAAATGCATGGAATGCACATACTTCACATATTTCAGTTACCAATTACAGTTACAGTATTGAGTGTTAAACTATGTGCCTCAAGATAGTTTCCATAAGACATTCCGGTCTCAGGCCGCTTAGCGGAAAATACTGTCCGCTCAGTGTAACATCCCGAATTTTTCCCTTACGAGAATTTCGCGAAAATCCTAATTTTTGCTTAATTAAAAGCACATTAGATGTGATTATTTGGACTGGAAAAAATTATTTAGAACATTAATTGCTTTCAAACGCCAGTCAAGTAATTGTTTCTTGATCTTGCGGAGTGCCACAAGGTCCGTGTCAAATTTTGACAAAAATCGGAATTTCGGTAGACACTTAAGGTGTCCGTGAAAATTACCCTCCAGGCAATAAATTCACGAATACCTTAACCAGACATACCTCTATGATCCGGGAAATTAGTAGATCGCGGATACGTGTTCGGAATATTTTTAGAATATCCGAACATGACCAAAAAATGTCAAATCGCGATCAAACATGATCGCGAAATAAATTGACCTGGCTTGGGAATTAATTCCCACGTCAGTAAAAGAGAAAATATAGAAAAATTAAAGAAAAGGACAAAGGGGGAAATAATTAAAAGGGTAAAGGACAAAAAGGGAAAAACAAAGTTAGGATATAGAAGGAAATAAAAATTAAAGGAAGGGCAAAAGGGTAATTAGGCTAAAAGATAATTTTGGAAAAAAAAAATAAAAAAGGAAAAGCAGCAATAGCTTCGTAAAGAAGCAAAAGGCATCCCTGATGCCTATATATATAAATCACGGCCTCAGTGCCATTTCTCTCAAGTTTTTCATCTGCTATACTGTTACTCTGTCCGTTTGTGCACGCGACGATTACTCCATCGGACTCAGGAAAAATAGCAGGATCATCCTAAAGCTCTCGGGAGTCGTTTCTAACAAATTCCAAGTGCGCCTGGAAAGTGGGTAATCCTAAGCCCACTGTTTATGTGGATTATGTTATGACTGTATATATGTATTTTTGTGCTTTTGACTGAAAAACTACTTTGTACAAATGATAGAGAATAAGGTGCATAGGTTAGATTTTGAGGATTTTGCTGTTTGAAAATCATAAGTGTACTGATTGGACCACTGTAGAAGTAGAAATGTTACGCACCGAAAACCCCCGGAGAAGTTACTCTCACTGGGGCCATTTTTACTGTGGGATTCGAATGAATTCCCAAGGGATTTCAGTCAAATGCAGGGGGATTCAATCGAATGAAAGTCTGAGCAGGATTTCAATCGATTGAATTCTCAAGGGATTCGAATGAAAAGAACTCGCAGGGTTTCATTCGAATGCACCCCTAGTCATTCGAATGAAACCAGAAGCCTTTGAGTCTCTTAGCTTTTCTACATCTTCCAACCAGCATAGGGGCTCAGATTTTGTACATGAGTATAACTATTGAGATGATTATGTGATTATGTGTGGGTAAAGCATGCATCATGAGGATAGATCACTAGAAGTTATTGTCTAATGAACGAGTAATGAATGAAGATGAGAATGGAATGTAGGAACAAGAGCATGATGAGAAAAGATAAATGTGCATATGAGAGAAAAGAATGATGATACGCATGACATGTAATAGAAAAATGAATGGATTATGATGCGATGAATATGTGTATGATATGGTCCGCTTCCGGCTTAGCCAAGAGGGCGGCCCCTCGCCACCCAGTAAGGGGGTGGAGTCATGTTTTCCCGGGGAACAGACAGAGAAGGCAGGTCGTACACCACCATGGGGACGACGATCCTGAGGTGTACAAGGGAGTACTGGGACACAGGTGGGAAGAGATATGGTGAATGGTACGAGCACATGCATTGAAATCTGTGCCCCATCGGCACGATGACCTACTGCATAGATACTATGAAATGTCCCGTGCTTGGCAAGCATGGTGGAAGGTTTACCGCGCAACATATGTGTGATGATTAGTTGTGTCTGTCAGCATACATGTTTATGTGATGGTGTTGCGATGGTTAAGGGTAGAAAGCGCGAGAACCTAGATAAGCAAGACTAGTTCCCGGATCACGTAGTAATATAAATAAAGCTGTTCAGGATCCTAGGCAAGGATAATAATCAGTAGGATTTTAGTATGTATGCTCACTTAGAGACCCCTGAACGGCTGGGAGGATAATCGAGAAAATGAACCATTGTTAGTGCTGAGGAACCCCACTGAGGACTAAGAGTTCTCACCCCGACCCACTCGGTTATGGATCCAGGTATGCGGAGCGGTTGGATCGACAGCAGATGGAAGTCAAGGCCCAGGGATGACAGTGACATTTGGATGGCATATGTTTTGTATTATGACTTATGACTTGTATATGTTTTGTGTACATATATAATTATGACGATGTGTACTTATGTTGGACCTTGGTTGTACTTATGTATATATGCACATATACTCATTATGTTCTTCTACAGTTACCCCTAACTTATAGCGACTGTTGTTATATATTCTCTAAATCACGCACGGCTCCTAGTTTACAAACTGATACTGTAAAAGAATGATTTTCAAATTGGTCCATATTTTCATATACGAGATATTTGCAAAGGTAAAAATACGGGCTAAAAGTAACTCGACACAACGAATAACAACCCTGTGAGCATTGCTTGCTACCATGGAAGTGGGCAGTTAGCAGGGGTGTTACACTCAGCGCTCTGAGCTCCTCGCGCTCAGCATTTAAAGCATTACTGCTCAACGGTAAAAGTCTCATCGCTCTGCGGTAAGAGTCTCATCGCTCAGCGGTCTGGCACGGTTTTCAAAAATATCTTTCCATCCTTATCCTCATCCGTGGTGACCTTCAGACCGCTCAGTGATAACTCCTTACCGCTCAGCGCCCTGGAGTTCACATTTCAAAAACGTGTTCATGGATGAATTCCGCTCAGCGACTCCTGGGGCCGCTCAGCGGTACCTGGGCGAGGCTGAAAACAGAATGCATCGTTTTCATCCCTTTCTCTTCCTCTTTTCTCATGGATCCTTCTTGAGGTTTTTACACATATTCCACACATAATAATCCTATCTAGTCCAGGTCACAGGACCCTTCAGAATCATCAAAACATCCTAGCATCAAGTCTAGATCACATGAAAACATAAAGACATAAACACACACATACACACATAAGCACATAGGCATGCATCAACCACCAAAAAGGTGAGTAAACTAGAGTTACCCACTTCCTAGAGGGCTGTTCGGTGGTGGAAGAAGGGTGGGGGAGTTGTCCTCCAAGTTTAGGGCGCGATCCAAGCTTCCTGACGGAGTTTCTGCAGAGAGTCTCCGAGCAAACGGACAGAGTTTCCCCTAGGTTATGAATTTTTCCAATTTTTTTCTGCCTAGGGGCTGTCTATTTATAGCCAAAATCTGCCCCCCATAATTACCTTTTTGCCCTTAGGTTTATTTACAATTTTGCCATTTTTAATTTCCTTTTTAATTTAATTAATTTTGAAGATAACCTAATTGTCACATCATGAATAGTAATTAGGAATTTTTAATTATTTTCTTTGCAATCTGAATTCTCTCATGTGGGCTGCCATCTTTGACCGCCTCCCGGTCCCGTTTCGCTTGCATTTTATCGCTCGCAGTGCCGGTGCGTCGCGCACGGTCGTCCGAAAAATATTCTGCTTGTACCGTCGCGATCCTCTAATTCCCCTCTTCCTAGGAATATTAATCTTAGAAGGTGTTTGTGAATTTTCCTCTGGCGAGTATTTTTCACAGATGCCTTTGACCCATTTCTACGCTCTTGTGTCTGCCGACAACCGTTCAGCTCGCGGTTTCGTTCTTTCCCATCCTTCCCGATGGGGTCGTGGGACTATCCTAAGGTCTCTAAAACCTTTCCCTGGTACCGGTGGGGTTTCCAGAGACTTCGGGCTCTCTGCTCAATTTTACACGCTAAACGGAGCGATTTTAGTGTCTGCCAAATTGTCTGAAACTCAGCAGAACTCCGTGTAACAACCAGTTAAACCTCATCATCCAATTCTGAGGGTCAGTAGGAATCATTTGAGTGTCATCGAAATTTATCAAGACTCAACAGAATAATTCCCACAGACTTCCACCCACTTACTCATCCCAGGGTTTTACGAGCGATTATTCAGGAAATTTCTACTAGAAAAGAGTGGGTTGTTACACGAAACCTTTGTAAGGGAAAAAAATTGGGATACACTCCTCGTCTTTATTGATTCGGATATTGTGTTTATGTTGTGGTGATGCTCTGTGTGGCACAGATGATGGTGTGTTTATGGATGGTTATTATTCTCATTATTATATTTATATATATTTTGTGTGGCTAAGGTACATTCACTTTATATTGGTATGTTTGATCTGTTATCGTTATGCCTATTGTTGTCTATTGTTTTTTAAGAAAATAAAGCATCGCTCTATTTGGCTCAAGTTTTTAAGCTCATAAGTTTTCCGCAAAAGTTCAAAATTTTCCATATTTTTTCAATTAAGTATTTTATTAAATTAAGTTTAAAAGTAAGTAAAAGTTAAAACGTTGCAACTAGCGAACATTACCTACAATTTAAGTGTAATTAGTTAATTAAGATGTTACATACAATGCCACTTATGGAATCTTTGAGACTTGACTCAAAAAGTCTTGTAAATTTGAGAATGAGACTTTTCTTAATATAATATCTCATTTAATCCATTCATACAGATCTTTACGTATGTTTTGGGCTTCCCGCCCCCAAGATAAATAGAATTCCTTGGCAAAATTGATGACGCATCTGCATTTCCACGAAATTTCTTCCATGACAAATAACAGCTACCAACAAATGACCACAAAAGTCCACGTTTTACCTTTCAGAATTCAATATGATTTTCCAATTTATTATTGCCAAAGATTTCATGACCATCATAACTGTTTCTTCTTTGAAAAAATTTAGAAATTGCCATGGATTGTACAGGTCGACAGATACATAGATATTCTATATCCCTTTAAATACTCGCACATTGGGATTTATTACATATATATGGCCCCCAAATGATTTATTTCCCATAATATGGTCCAGGTAAAAAATTTACATTTGTATGGACTTGGGTCTGAATTCGCCATGTGGCGAATTCAGACCCTCAGACTTTTTTTTTAATTTTTAAAAAGGTATGAATTCGCCACAGGGTGTGGCAAATTCAGACTTTATTTTTTCTTTTTTTTTATAAATGTCTGAATTCGCCACAACCTGTGGCGAATTCAGACTTCTCATTTTTTTTTTAAAAAAAAATGTCTGAATTCGCCACTGGGTGTGGCAAATTCAAACTCCAGCCCATACAATTGTAATTTTGTGCTCCAAGCCATATTTTGGTATATAACTTATACCAGAACCATAGAAATGCAAAGAGGCCCGCACATTCCGTGTTTTTCAAAACTGAGACAGAGAGAGAGGCACCCTATTTTTGAGGGAGAGGCACGCGATTTTACTTAGCAAACTGGAAAACCATTCTCTGTCTAGCTAGCTCGCTCTCCTTTTTGTCCTCTCTGTTTGCAAACCACCTTCTTAGTATCTTCTACAGCTATGGAAATTGAAGCACCAAATGGTCACAACAAAACTGTGAGTTTGTTTTTCATGTTTCTTGGATCAGCTGATTCAGAACTTAGTAACTTACCATGAGATTTGTTGCACTTGCTAAATCAAACATTAGTTTTACGTATGCCTTTCCAGTTTTCATCATAATTTTGTTTGGCCTTCTAAGTTTACTTTGTCGTTCTTTCTTATTTTGTTCACTTATCCCTTCTCATGGCTGCGATATGGCACATTTATGTAGAGGTTTCCTTTTTTAATAGCTGCAAGCCTTTGACTTATACATAGAACACACGTGACTGCAGGGGTAAAATGGTAACCCCGCTGCACTATAGCATTTCTATACTAGTATTTCTCTTCATGAATGGATCGGGGTCATGAATATTTTGGCTCATCGTGATTAAACCTTGGTGTACATATATTTCATATTTCTCGAAGTAACTAGGATTAAAAAATAAAAAATTACGTATGTCAAGCATCTACACAAATTTATGCAGAGATGTATTCTAGTGTCATCTTGTTTTTCAGATTCTCTCTCTCAATTCTCAAATTTCGCTTATGTACTTGAGTTTGTGAAATGTATTTCTCTTTCCATCAATTTGTAACAGACCTAAGTAAATAAAGGTCCGAATTAGGAATTGACCCAATTAATGGAGCCAAAGTTATTATAAATAGGGGGAAGAGAGGAATTAGAATGTATGGAAAATGTATTTGGTTTAATCCTACTCTCTCTCTAAGGATTCTTCTTCTCTCTAGTTTTCCATCACTACCATTTTCTCTTGTAATTCCACTACCAAAAATGCAGAAATTATCACAATTCTATCATTACTCTCCATAATTCAATTTACACAAATTCACCTCATTACAAATGGTGCTTTCATTGGCCACCATGCCTACCATCCATGGTGGTGAAACCAACTCAACCACAACGCCAGAAAATTCAGAAAAATTGGAAGAAAAACTTCCGATATTCAGCGGAGGAGATGCCTACTGGTGGATCCTCTGTGCTGGAAGGTTCTGGGATGCACGCTGGACACCAGATCAACTACGGTTGACAGAGGCAGCAGTGGGATTGACGGGCAAGCCTTTGGCGTGGTTCCGAGTATGGCGGAGACGTAATCCAGCCGCTACGATGTTCACATTCGAGCTCGCGTTCTTGCAGCGTTTCAGTGAGTTTGCTCCAATTCTGCCAAAATTCATGCACAATAATGTTTCAGAGTGGGAAATTGATTGGGAAGAAACTATGGCAAATTTGAGATCAGAATTACAGAACCAATCAGCAACAAAAATTCCAGAAAATAGCAATCAAGAGGCATCAATCAATTCAATAACAGCTCAAGACTTCAAAATTTCAGATCCAGAAATTCAGTACCATATGCAGAAATAGATTATAGAGGAAAACCAACCTGAGATAGATCATCTGAGGACAGATCTAGGTGAAGGAGGGGAGGACGAACGGCAGATTCCCCCCACCGGAGCCACTAGATCCGTACGGTGGAGACGACACCGTGCTGGTCATGGGTGGAGACACCGTAGCGACGTCGCTGGACGAGGTGCAGGGGCTAGCGGCGGACACGCACGGCGAGCTCCCGGCAGCGCGGGGCGTAATGAGGCGCACGGCGACAAGCAGGGCGGCAAGCAAGGAGAACAGGCTCTAGAGGGTGGCCCAAACGGCGTCGCGGCTTCTGGAGGAGTGGAAGAAGGTGGCAGCTACGTCGCGGGAAGGGAGGTACGAGACGGCCACCGAGGGTTTTCGGATAGCACCCGCGAATAGTGCGAACAGTGACTTGCGCAACGCCATCCACAGTGGGCTGTGGCCGCCGGAAACGGGAGCAAAGAAGAAAGGGGATAAGGGCAGCGGCGAGTCCTTTCCGGCGACGGAGGCAGCTGGAAATCTCTTAGGGTGGTGGGGTGTGGACGCCGAGAAGAAAGGGGAGAGAAGCCGTGGGTTGCTAGTGGCGAGGGCGCTAGAGGTAGCGGACAGCGGCAAAACGGTGCGAGCGTATGAACGGGGGCTGCGCGATTTGGGGGCGGAGAGACCGTGGTGGCGGGCGGATGGTGTTGCTGCCGTTTTCACAAGGAAGGAAGGGGACACCGCAGTGGAGGGCGCCTTAGCTGCGGTGCCAGGTGAGGGCGGTGAGGGGGAGAGAAGCCGTGGCGCTCGGGGGTTGCTAGCGACGAGGGCGCCAGTGCTGGTGGCCGCGGTCGCCGCGTGGGTCGTGATGGGACGAGCTGCGGTTATGGCCATGAGGACTTGGGCATCATCAGCCATGGTTTGGGAAGCATGGGAGAAGAAGGAGGCTAGGGTTTATTTGGGAGAGGAAGAGGAAAGGTGGTCTTTTACTCTCTTGGGTCAAGAGCAACCCATTTCAGAGCACGTGGGCCAAGCCCAGTCCGTTTTTTGGAACCTGATGGTTGGGGATTACATGTGGGCTGCTGGCAAAAGGGAAATTTTTATCAAATTTTCACAATATAACCCAAGTAATGAAACCAATTTTAGCATGTTACAATTTATGCAATGGGATCCTGGAGGAAAATATTTTTTTAATTTTTGGACCTTGAGGACAAGGTCCATTTTTAAAGGGGAGAGTATTGTAATGGACCTAAGTAAATAAAGGTTCGAATTAGGAATTGGCCGAATTAATGGAGCCAAAGTTATTATAAATAGGGGCAAGAGAGGAATTAGAATGTATGGAAAATGTATTTGGTTTAATCCTACTCTCTCTCTAAGGATTCTTCTTCTCTCCAGTTTTCCATCACTACCATTTTCTCTTGTAATTCCACTACCCGAAATGCAGAAATTATCATAATTCTATCATTACTCTCCATAATTCAATTTACACAAATTCACCTCATTACAATCCTATAAAAGATGTGCATTAGTAAATCATAAATCACAATTCATTATTATAACGAAAATAGGATTAGCAGTTGTCATAACCTAATTTCATGTTTTTTGTACTCTTCTATTTTCAAATAACTATCTATCTTTTTATACATAATTATCAACTTCTTAAATCTAAATAATATTAATTATTTTTTAAATATATATATTAGATGAATTTATAGACTCATTATCTCTATCTTATTTATGTATTTTTCCTTTTTTTCTTTTTAATTCGTATTTAAGTATTTTTTTTTTAAATTCTTGATATATTACTACCATGTAGGGAAATTGTAATAAAATTTTGAGATTTTTTCAATATTTTTGTAATCTTAAGATAAATGAAACATAATAGCTATTCGAGAATGGAAGAGTACAAAGATTAGATAATAATAGCTTATAGTTTATGATGACTGGGTTTAGCAAAGCATGTGATGTGTGCTAAGTGTATAAATGACTCAATCTCAAAAAAATATTCATATAAATAGCTCAGTTTTGATAAGAATGACTCATACAAAAAAAACATCAATACTTCCAAGTCTTCAAGAGAAGTCACATAAAAAACAAAAGAATACTTCAACGCTTTGAGATATATAATTCTCTTCTAATGTTTCTTTGACAAGGATACATTTAGGTGTCCTTGAGTTACGTCACATGAATGTAACCTAATCCCTAAGAAAATATTAGTGCTGAGAATATTTATTTTAAATAGTCAAATTAACTTTAATAGATATAGTTGTGGGGTATTGACAGAAATGTGGTTTTAGGGGTAGCAAAATCTAAAAATATGGGTCAAAACAGAAAATTACGAATGTATGGGGCGGAATTCTGAATTCGCCACTGTCCGGGGCGAATTCAAAAATTTTGAAAATTAAAAAAAAAAAGAAAAGAAAAGACCTGAATTTGCCATTGTCATAGGCAAATTCAGTCCGTTGACGTGATTGAGGCCGCAGGGTGCAGGGACAGGTCTGCGGGCATGGGAAACGGAAAAAGGTAGGTCCTAAATTCGCCACTACCTTGGGCGAATTCAGGGTGGCGAATTCAGAGTGGCAAGCGGCGCAGGGGATAGGTGGCGCAGCATGGGAAATTGAGAAAGGGACCTTGAACTTGCCTGCTGTCATGGCGTTTTCAGGAAGGCTGCAGCGAGACAGAAGCTCTGATTGGTGCAGAGATGGGTGCTGAATGGCGCCTTTGACCAAGGGAAATTCGAGGGGGGGCTCCTTTAAATCCGACCCTAGTCCCCCCACACTTCCTCACCTCAGTTCCCTTTCACTTCCCTCTTTCTTTCACTTTGAAAATTTTTTTCTAACCCTCCTCCCTCCTTCCCCGTGAATTCTGTTTCCCCTCCTCTCCTAACTCCCTCTTTCATTTTAGTTTCAACCATAAAAAGGTAAAAAAAACCTCCTGTTACTCTCTTTTATTTTGCTGAAATTTTTTTTTGTAAGTTCATTTATTTTGGGTTATATTATTTTGGGTTTACTATTCTAAAATTTTTTTCAAGCACTTCAATTTAGTAAATTCTTATATTTTTTTTATGGTAGAAATAAATTAATTTTTTTTCTATTTTAGTTATAAGTAGTTATATAACAGTGTTTAATTTGTTGTATTTAAATTGTAAAGTTTTTTGTTTTAAATTAGTTATAATAAAAAAAGATGTCTTTGTATTTAGGTGGAAAAAAGTAGTATTACGATGGCGAGACGGAAAGAAGGTGATACTAATCCGTTGCTACACATCTCAGAACAAATCCTCAAAAATAATCAGGTTTATGTTCACTTTTTTTTATCATTATTATTATTATTATTGTTATTATTAATATTATATTATTACTGTTGTTATCATATTATTATTATTATTGTTGTTATCATATTATTAATATTATGTTATTATTATATTATTATTGTTGTATTTTGTAAAATTGCAAAAATAATGACTCTTATAATTTTAATATAAAAAATAAATCATATTATTTAAGATATGTATTTATTTTTTTGCACTGAAAAAGTAGTGTTTTCAAGTTAAAAGCAAACAATTTGTAAATAATTTTAAAAAATACAAATAAATAACCTTAAAAAAATATAAATAAATACAAATGTGAGTTGAATAATGATGAAAGAGTTGTAAATAACATTTTTCCTTTTCAAATAAATTATATTCCCCAAAACAATTCAAATTTTACTTCTTTTTTTTTTTTTTTTTGCAAATTTTTTACTTATAAATTCGGTTTTGAATAAAACTTTAGTCAATATTTTTTTAATCAGATGGACAAGTTGTTTATAACAAAATCGGTTAGTGGTTGGTTAAGCAAGATATAAATGACATTAACAAAAAAGTATCTACCTAACTCGGCTAAAAGTTAATAGGGTTTAGGTGAAAGTTAATATGATTCGATTATAAAATTAACAATTTTTAAAGATATTTAATACTATATCATTTAACAATGTTGGACAAACATTTCAATGAATAATATATTTATTTTAGCTGAGTTATTCTGATATTCTATTTTTTTTTTAAATGTGGCGGTATCTTTGATAATTTCATTTAAATATCTATAATTGAATTTTTTTTTTAAATGTTCGTTACAATTTTATTGAGATGAAAGATAATTCTATAAATTAACAACATCAGCATCCAAAAAAAGAATACTAAAATCCCTAACCATACGCATAAACCCTAACCCTAACCATATTCTTAACCCTAACCCATACCATAGCCCTAACCCTAACCTTAACCCTACTCATGACCATAACTATAACCATAACCCTAACCCTAACCCTAACCCTAACCTTAACCCTAACCCTAACCTTAATCCTAATCATAATCCTAACCCTAACCCTAACCCTAGCCCTACACCAAACCCCCTTCTAACCTTAACCTTAACCCTAACCCTAAACCTAGCCCTTCCCTAACCCTAACCCTAACCCTTTTCGTAACCTAACCCTAGCCCTAACCCTAACCCTAGCTAGTAGGCCTATGCTTAAGTCATAGGCTTCCCAACTAAGTGGTGCTCTTCTGGTGCTGCGAACCTCTATGGCTCTATGTTTTTTTCTAAATTAGGATTGACAAAATACCGGGCCAATTTAAAACTTCTTTCAATCATACTAAGGAAAATAACGAGCCATACGCATCATACATCGCATAAGTATATCATGGGAAAAAGTAAAGGAAACACGAGTACGTACCTGGCGTACGACGAGTCCCCGAAGAAAATACACATACGGCCTAAAGATAACACACATAATTATGCATTGATATCATAAGAAGTATCTTGTCCTACTACGGACATACATATCCAACAGCAGTCTATATACAATGGTACATATATACAATGCTACAAGTAAACTAAAACCTACGCACACGGATGAGTACTACTCATTGCGTGTACTGAAACACCCTAGCTAGTCGGCCTATGCTTAAGTCATAGACTTCCCGGCTAGGTGGTGCTCTTCTGGTGCTGCGAACCATTATGATTCTATATCCTGGTTTAAAATTAGGGTTTACAAAATAACGGGCCAATTTAAAACTTCCTTTAATCATACTATGAAGATATCGAGCCATACGCAGCATACATCGCATAAGTATATCATAAAAGAAAGTAAAGGAAACACGAGTACATACCTGGCGTACGGCGAGTACCCGAAGAAAATACACATATGGCCCGAAGATAACACATACATAATTATACATTTATATAATAATGAGTATCCTTGTCCTACCACGGACATACATATTCTACATCAGTTTATATACAATGATACATATACACAATACTATAAGTGAACTAAACCTACGCACACGGATGAGTACTACTCATTGCGTGTATGGCACTCCTACAGCTGCAACTCTAGCAGGGTCCTGGCACCCTACTCATCAGAATCCTCCTCTCGCTCTGCGGGATCCACCTCGTCCTCGCTGGAGATATCCGTCGCGGTAGTGAACTCGTGGGGCACAAACCTGCGTGGTCGCACTGGGAGGACGCTCTTGCGGGCAGTAGTGCGCGTGCCTCGTCCTCGAACCGGAGGTGTAACTGGCTCTGGGTCTGTCTCTGGCTCAGGCCTCAGCGATGGCTCTGGCCTCGGTGGTGGAGGACCATCCTCTCCGTCGACGTGGATCGGATCGCTAGAGCTGCTACCTGGACACTCGTCGATCCAAATGGGGCGCATGGACGACGACCCTGGCCCTCGAAGCCTGCGGCGTACCTGCTCCGGGCTCTCTCCCGGAAAGTTCGCTGGGGCGAACGTGCTGGTCTCTAGTAAGGTGTAGGTGCGGTAGTTGCGCTGTCGTGAGCGCGTGAACAACCAAACGTCCTTGGGAGGCGGTGACGACATGCCTATCAACTGGAGTCATACATGAGTGGGGATAAGAACGACTTCGTTCTTAGTGGAAACTCTACGGGGCCGCTATAGTTCAATTATTCGGGCAAATTCCAGGCCACTATTGAAAGCTTTTTGCAATGGTTTCACACTCTAGTCAATTTAATATATCCTTTTTACAGCTTTCAGATTCACGAGGAATCCAATTGCAGTACAGTCGGGTATAATCGTCTCCACAGGGATTGTGTTTAAAACAAATATCTTGGAATTGAACTATTTTAAGCTATGGGAAGTGTTTTGGTATTTGATGAGTAAATGAATGATAAACAATTGCAGATAGAATAAAGGAAGCAATAAAGATCTTAAGTTTAGGCAGGTAAAGAAGCATGTTGGGATTTGAATTGCAATATTACCTCAATGTAACAAGTAACTTAGTTAATATGGTCTATGAGTTCTTTGGATTTTTATCGCCACCAGTTCTTAACTTAATCATCTCGTTTGAGCATGTTAAGATCACAAGTTCCTTTATTAGGTTGTCAAATGTATTGCACAAACTTAACAAAGTACCTTGACGTTAATGCAGGTGTTAAAGCGATTAGTTCTTGGTTTCCAGTTATGGCGGTTAAGAACTAAATGAATTGATCTAGGTCAGATTAAATGATTGTAACTTACGTCCACAACATTTAAACATTAAATCAAGCTTTTAAGCATAGCAGGTTTGAACTTAACTTGGTTTATAACTTACTTAGTATAGCTTTCACTTAAACAAGTAAGTCTCAAATCAAGAATCAAAGTACTAAACAAAAGCTAGCATTAAGTGCAAGATCAATCATTAAAATCATAGAACTTCATAGAATCATACACATAAGTCAAGACGGATACATTTAAGCAATATAACGCATCAAATCCCAACAAATAAGAAGTTAGCTATCCATTGTCATGGATAACTTACAAACTTATAGGGTTTTAGAGCAATGGTAGGTTAAGAGGAGTGGTGAAATGTCTCCACACGTCCACCACGATCTACAACCATTGGCAATCCGGCAGTACTTCCGTTAAGGAAAGCTTCTAAACCCTAACTTTCTACCTAACCCTAACTTAAGAATATGTGGAGAATGGAGGAAATGGTAAGGGAAGGTATGAATGGGGTGAAGGATGCCTTGAATGCCTCGGCCCTCTCTTTATTTATAGGCAAAAATTGGGTCCATCGCTCAGCGGTTTTGGGGCCACCGCTGAGCGATAATGGCTTTATTGCTGAGCAGCCTAGACTTTATTGCTGAGCGGCTTATCTCTTCACGCGGAGTAATAAATGCTCCGGTAGCTTTTCAGGGCGGTGCCGCCATGCCAGGATGGCGCCAGCCTGGAGCATTAAATGCGCCTGTGCAAGTGGCTGTCGACGTCCAACCGCTGAGCGGCCAAAGGTGCACCGCTCAGCTGTTCTTTGTTTTATTCGCGTTGAGCGAGCCTGATGTACTGCTGAGCGGTCCTGCTTGTTTCTTTGTCTTTTAGCTCTTTTCCAATTTTGCCATTTTTCTCCATGCTTTGTGAGATTCTTCTTCATTTAATCTTCTTGCATCCATTTTACAAAATATATTATAAACCTACAAAATAAGGGAATTTAGATTAGACAATTCTTTAAAATACAAGCAAATAAGTGCCACTTTAAATGATGAAAATTGTGTATTTTGGGCACTTATCACTCCCCCTGAATTAAGACCTTGTTTGTCCTCAAACAAGAGGTAATAGGTTTATTTTACAAAAGATTGATGCTTATGAACCACCGGTTAACGCAATGAATTGAAATGTTTCAGACAGTTTAAGCTTGAGACCTGTGAAACATACAAGATCCTGAACAAGTCAAATGCACAATTACTTGAATAGCATAAGCAACATCACACTATCCAATGTCTTGTCCATCAAGGAAATTATCTTTATCGCTCAATGGTCAGTGGACCAATTTTGGGGTGAGTGTTTGCGCTCAATATCACCATTGAATCTAACAATTTAAATTTGTTACCTATCTCATCATTCAATACAAGAGTATGGTCATGCAAGGATCACAAAGGACTTTTGAGGGTTGTAATGGGGCCAGGCTACAAAGAAAAATTGGTTTTTCTGGATATGCAAATTTTTTCCAATTAAGAGAGCACTAACTTCTTGTTTCACCAGCTCTTTTTCATCAATTTTCTTTTTCACCCTTTTTCCCCTTGAATTTATTTTGTCCCATTTTCATTTTGTTTTTCATCTTTTCTTTTGATGTAATTTGGGACAAAGACTATTTCTTTTCACTTCTTCTGTTCTTTTTAACTTTTTCTTCCTTTCCACTTGTACCCATCCTCGCCTCCCCCTGACTCGGATTTTTGCTAATAATCCAACTTTAAATGCTCTCTCTTAATTTAGAAATTAAGGGAAGTCATTGTTTTTCTTTCTAGGCTCTAGGGATTATGAACAAGAATTTTCTCATGTTTAGCTCAAATGGGGTAGCAAAGGATGTTCCTAATTAAGGGTAGGCTTTATTTGGCCAAGTGGGTTTAAAATCTAATGAACAGAATTCCTTGATCATATCCTATTATTTCCATACAATTATCAAACTAAGAGACTCAAACAAATTCAATTGTGCAATAACAATGGTAATTCTCTCTTCTCACTAAGTGTATGGCTCACTCCCTCACATGGTTTGGGTTTTATTTCCTTGATTTTAAAAACATCTTCAAGGTTATGTTCATGCAAACAAGCAGATTGATGCATATTAACATGTTCATGGTATCTATGTAAGAATCATAAGGTCTATTATGGATACTGAAATTATTCAATTCATGATATATTTGTGTTCATGCATCAAACCCAAGTAAAATAAACTACTACTTTGTTTTTAAACAAACAAGTCTTAAGCACATATTGAGCTAATTAAGGAAATTAATTAAGTTACTAGAAATTTAAAAATGCTCCCTATTCATGGTGGTTTTCTTGATGTAGCCACGTTGATGTAGCCTTTTTGCAGTTGTTTAGGCTACTTCATCTTGCTTCAATGTTTTGAGGAAATAAAAGCTTATGAATCATGTTCTTCTTCCTCTTGATTTTAGTCCTGCAAAACAATTAAAGAACTCCTTTTCCAAGGACTTTAAAAATTTTCAGTTTAGAAATTTCACCATTTTCTCAAAAAGTTTATTCTAACACCTTAGTATTACTAGAATAAAAGTAAGAACTCGCAAAACTCTGGGTTGCCTCCCAGGAAGCGCTCTTTTAACGTCATTAGCTTGACGCCTGTTTCTTCCTAGCTTGGTTCATCGAGGTAAAGCACCTCTGAAGCTTGTTTTGTTTCCTCTCCTAGATAAGGCTTCAATCTCTGACCGTTCACCAACCAAGTTGTTTTCTTTTCTTTAGCCCACAATTCCACAGCTCCATAAGGCCTTACTTCCTTGATCTCAAAGGGCCCTGACCATCTTGTCCTCAATTTTCCAGGGAACAACCTTAACCTGGAATTAAATAAAAGTACTTGTTGTCCCGGACAGAAATTTCATTTCATGATCATTTGGTCATAGTACCTCTTGATCCTTTCTTTGTAGAGCCTATTGAAATTGTAGGCCTGCAACCTTAATTCGTCCAGTTGGTGTAGCTGGGTCTTCCTCTTCTCACCTGCACAAACTAGATCAAAGTTAAGAAATTTTAAAGCCCAATAGGCCTTATGCTCCAATTCTACTGGTAAATGACAAGATTTGCCATAAACCAGCTGGAAAGGAGTTAGCCCTATTGGAGCTTTATATGCAGTTCTATAAGCCCATAGAGCATCATCAAGCTTTTGAGACCAATCCTTTCTTGAGCTTGAAACTGTTTTTTCAAGGATTCTCTTGAGATCTCGGTTAGAAACCTCAGCTTGACCATTGGTCTGGGGATGATAAGGTGATGCCACCTTATGTCTTACCCCATAATGCTCTAATGCCTTGGCTATCTGTGCATTAACAAAATGGGTACCACCATCACTGATAATTATTCTTGGTGCTCCAAAACGAGTGAATATGTTCTTCTTCAAGAACTTTATCACTGTTCTTCCATCAGCTTTGGGAGTTGCCAAAGCTTCCACCCATTTGGAAACATATTCAACAGCAACTAGAATATACTCATTACCAAATGATGATGGGAAAGGTCCCATAAAGTCCATTCCCCAGCAATCAAAGATCTCAACCTCGATGATGTTCTGGAGAGGCATTTCATTTCTTCTGCCTATTCCACCTGTTCTTTGGCACGCATCACAGTTTTTCACATGCGTGTAAGCATCTTTGAATAAGGTGGGCTAGCAAAAACCTGCTTTGAGGACTTTAGCAGCTGTCCTTTCCCCGTTATAGTGTCCTCCGCAGGGAGAATTGTGGCAGTGCCAGAGAATGCTATTGGCCTCTTCATTTGCTACGCATTGGCGTAGCAATCCGTCGACTCCTATCTTGAAAAGGTAAGGATCATCCCAGATGAAGTAGGTAGCGTCCCTGAGAAACTTCTTTTTCTGATGATAGTTTAAATCATCAGGGATTATTTCTAATGCTTTATAATTGGCCATGTCAGCAAACCATGGCCTTTCCTTGATGAGCAACAGCTTTTCATCAGGAAATTCTTCCGCAACTTCTTCCTCTTTGATAGTCACCTCTGGATTATTTAATCTGGATAAATGATCTGTTACCAAATTCTCTTTTCCACTATTGTCCTTGATTTCCAGATCAAATTCCTGCAACAAAGTATCCATCGTATTAGTCGAGGTTTACTATCAGGTTTCGTTAAGAGGTATTTAATGGCTGCGTGGTCTGTATAAACTATTACTTTTGAGCCAATTAAATAACTCCTAAATTTTTCCAATGCAAACACTATGGCTAGCAATTCTTTTTCCGTTGTTGCATAATTTATTTGTGCATCATTCAAAACCTTGCTAGCATAATGTATGGCATGGAACACTTTATTTTTCCTTTGACCTAAAATGGCTCCCACAGCATAATCACTAGCATCGCACATTAATTCAAAATCATTGTTCCAATCAGGTGCTGTGATTATGGGAGCAGTGGTCAAACTGGACTTCAACTTTTCAAAAGCAATTGAACATTCATCATCAAAATTAAAAAGAGTATCCTTATTTAAGAGGTTGGTTAATGGTTTGGCAATCTTGGAGAAATCTTCGATGAATCTTCTGTAAAATCCTGCATGGCCTAGGAAACTTCTTATTCCTTTGACATTGACTGGGTTGGTAGTTTTTCAATAACATCGATCTTAGCTCTGTGCACCTCTATGCCTTTGGATGAGATCTTGTAGCCTAGCACAACACCTTCTTTGACCATGAAATGATATTTTTCCTAGTTTAAGACTAAATTCATTTCCACACATCGTTTCAGCACGGCATCCAGGTTATGTAAGCAGTGATCAAACGAGGATCCAAAGACCGAGAAATCATCCATAAAAACCTCCAGGCTCTTTTCAATCATATCAGCAAAGATTGCAAGCATGCATCTTTGAAAAGTAGCTGGCGTATTACACAATCCAAAAGGCATTTTTCTATAGGCAAAGATGCCAAATAGACATGTAAAGGCGGTTTTTCTTGGTCTTTGGGATCGACAGTGATCTGGTTGTAACCGGAGTATCCGTCCAAGAAGCAATAATATTCTTGACCTGCTAGCCTTTCAAGCATTTGATCCATAAAGGGAAGCGGGAAGTAATCTTTTCTTGTGGCTTTATTCAACTGCCTGTAATCAATGCACATGCGCCAACTAGTAACAGTCCTAGTTGGGATTAGTTCATTCTTATCATTTGTAATTACAGTGATGCCACCTTTCTTTGGTACTACCTGGACAGGACTTACCCATTCGCTATCAGAAATTGGATAAATCATACCTGCTTCCAGCAACTTTACTACCTCTTTTCGGACCACTTCCTTCATGGTTGGGTTCAATCTCCTTTACGGCTGCCTTACCGGTTTGTAGTTGTCCTCCATTAGAATTTTGTGCATGCACTAGGATGGACTAATGTCTTTCAGGTCAGCTAAGGTCCATCCCAAAGCTTGTTGGTTCTCCTTCAAGACTTTAATCACTTGTTCTTCTTCTTTTGGAGATAGCAAGTTGCTGATGATCACTGGTTTCTCATCCTTTCCCTGCAAAAAGACATATTTTAAGTTAGGGGGCAAAGGTTTGAGTTCCAATTTCTTACCTGCTGTTTTTTCATCAGCTTTCGTTGTGATCTCTTCCATTGCTTCCTGTCCCAGGGGAATGGTAGGTATGGCATCTAAGTTGTTGAGAAATGCCTCAATGTCAGCTTCCTCTTCTTCCATAAACTGTGCTTGTCTTCCTGTTAATGCCATCTCCAAAGGATCTACTACTTGGGATTTTTGTTCTACTTGCATGACAACTTCCTCAAGTAGGTCAACCATAAAGCATTGTCCTTTATCCTTTGGATGTTGCATTGCTTCGAATATGTCCAGTTGTACTTCATCCTCATGGACTTTAATCTTCAATTTTCCCACGTCCATGTCTATCCCCATTCTTGCTGTTCGCATGAATGGTCTCCCAAGAATTAACGGAACCTAAGTGTCCTCTGAAATGTCAATAACAACAAAGTCAGCGGGAATTAAAAATTTATCAACTTTTACCAAAACATCTTCTGCTATTCCGATCGGATATTTGATTGATCGATCGGCTAGCTGCAGCGACATTCTGGTTGGTTTCAAGTCCAGGCCACCTATTCTTTTGAGCATGGACAGGGGCATCAAGCTCACGCTAGCCCCTAGATCTATCAAGGCTTTTCCCACTGCTACATTCCCAATGGTGACAGGAATGGTGACACTTCCAGGGTCTGTTAGCTTGTGGGAGATATAGTTTTGGATGATAGCGTTGCAATTTGCGCCTAGCTGCACAGGTTCTTCCTCATGATACTTCCTTTTCTTTGATAACAATTCTTTCATGAACTTGGCATAAGAAGGAATTTGCTCCAATGCTTCTGCAAATGGTATGTTAATTTGCAGTCTCTTAAAAATGTCCATGAACCGAGCAAACTGCCTTTCTTTATCTACCTTTTTAAGAGCTAGAGGGCAAGGCATTGGCTTTACTGTTGAGGGTTTAAGCCCAAAATGTCATTTTTGTCCGAAAAACCGATTTTTCTTTGGAATTTTATTTCTCCATAACCCAATGGATTCAAGACTTGAACCTAAGGTTTTTAATATCTCTGAACCCATTTTTCATGATAGTAAACCCAGATTTTTATCCCAAACACCCAAAATTACAGATTTGTCCTTTTTTGATCAAAATGCCATTTTTGCCCATAAAACCGATTTCCTTCAAAATTTTAGTTAACCACACTCCAACGGACTCAAGTCTTGACCCCAAGGTTTTTGATATCTCTGAACCCATTTTTCATGATAGTAAACCCAGATTTTTAGCCCAAACACCCTAAATTACAGATTTGCCCTTTTTTGTTCAAAATGCCATTTTTGCCCATAAAACCGATTTCCTTCAAAATTTTAGTTAACCACACTCCAATGGACTCAAGTCTTGACCCCAAGGTTTTTGATATCTCTGAACCCATTTTTCATGATAATAAACCCAGATTTTTTTAGCCCAAACACCCGAAATTACAGATTTGACCATTTTGCCCTTTTATGCCAAAAACTCCATTTTTGCTCTATGTCACCTTTCCTCAAGATTCTTTCATGTACAACCCTAAAAACATTTTTCCACATACTCCAGCATTTATATATCACATATTATCATCTTCAAATCACATTCATTTAAAACAAATCCTTAATAATACAAGTAAATTTATTTTAAAGCATAAAACACATATTATGTGCATTTTCTCCTAAGTCCTAGCATAACATATCTAACATAACATGTTCATAGAGCATACAAGCACATAAACACATACAAGAAAACATAAGCCACCAAGGGGTGACCAAGCCAAGTGTACCCACCTCTCAAAAAGGTTGGTGAAGGGAGTTGGGAGTGAAGTTCCACAAGCCTTG
>QANU01113448.1:0-11165 GCA_003254905.1 Nissolia schottii | reverse complement strand
AACATCTCTATGTAATGAGACACACAACAATACACAACTATTTAATAATACAATTACCTTTCTTACTCTTTGATTATTCATCTCTAATCCTATTTTATTATTTTCCTCTACTCAACCATGAAACCTAACGTGGCATCAGAGCGATACCATCCTCCGTGACTTGTCTCGTCACTCTTCTACTACTAAAGTTTCTAATCTAACATGGGAACTTGTTACACACCTAGCAGCTGACGCTGAGTCAGCAGGGGTGGCCAACCAAAAAGGAAAGGAAATAATTCCTCTTCCATATCTTTATTCTAAAAGAAACAGGAAAGAGAAGGGCAAAATAGGAGGGAATAATATCTGATTTGTTAGAGAAAAATCAGGATTTAATTAGGGAAAGAATAAAGCAGAAAATAATCAGTTAGAGACAAATAAGGGAAGAGAATTTTTAGGAGAAAAATAAGCTAATTCCTTGATTCTCTCCCATTGATAATTATAAGGGGATCATGGGAGAAAGGAAAGGCATTTAGTTATTCAGAACAGAGAGTTAGGCATAGGGGACAAAGGGATCCTAAAATTCCCAGACTTATTTTCTTAATTCTGTTCATCTATTGCTGCCATTTTTTATCCATTATTGTTATGTTCTGCAACTGAAATTCCCCATTGGAATTTCAGCATAATAAATAAACAGAGATTATTCAGCAGCTTTTTTCTCTTTGTACTAGTTCTTACAACTGGTATATTGTTACACACCCAGCAGCTGAAGCTGAGTGAGCAGGGGTGGCCAACCGAAAAGGAAAGGAAATAATTCCTCTTCCATATTTTTATTCCAGAAGAAACAGGAAATAGAAGAGCAAAATAGGAGGGAATAATATCTGATTTTTTAGAGAAAAATCAGGATTTAATTAGGGAAAGAATAAAGCAGAAAATAATCAGTTAGAGACAAATAAGGGAAGAGGATTTTTAGGAGAAAAATAAGCTAATCCCTTGATTCTCTCCCATTGATAATTATAAGGGGATCATGGGAGAAAAGAAATGCATTCAGTTATTCAGAATCGAGAATTAGGCATAGAGGACCAAGGGATCCTAAAATTCCCAGACTATTTTCTGTTTTCAGTTCGTGCATTTCAATATTTCAGCCATCCCTGTTTTGGTTATGTACCAGAAATTCCCCATTGGAATTTTCTGCATAATCAATAAACACCAAGGCCATTTCCGCAATTCCTTTCTTATTGGTACCAGTTCTTACAACTGGTATCAGAGCACCGATCCTAGGGAGGACTATGCATGGTTTCCACGCGAGCTACTATGGAGGCCAGGTTAGACGCATTGGAGAGACGAATGGAGGAGGTGACTGAGTCTCAAACTCAGACGATTGAGCTCTTGAGACAAATCAAGGAAATGTTGCCACAACAGCCGCCGGGGAGCAATAATGGCGACGGGAACAGGGGCGATGGAGAGGGTTCGGGAGGCAGAGGCAGAGAGGGAAGAAACGAGGAAGAGGAACCGGAGCAGAGGAGGTGTGAAGCCAATCGAAAATTGGATGTTCCAGTTTTCTCAAAAGAGGGTACGTGTGATTGGTTGGTCAAAATGGAAAGGTATTTCCCTGTTACCCAGGCAGCCTCGAAGGACAAGATCGATATTGTCACATTGGCCTTGGAGGGAGAAACCCTCACATGGATGGAATGGTGGGAAGAGCATACACCGTTCCTAAATTGGAGACGGTTTAGGGAGGATTTACTCAAGGGGTTCCAACCAGGGGTTGCTCTCAATCCCATGGCCCCATTGTTGGAAGTGAAACAGGTGGAGGACGTGGCACAATATAGACGTGAGTTCGTGTTTGCAGCACGAACACAGAAGAATCTGGGGGCAGATGCACTCATGTGCATTTTTGCGAATGGTCTAAAGAGGGAAATCCAAGCAGAGTTAGAGGTAGCACGGTTTGATAACTTGCCCGTCTTAATGGACAGAGCCATGGCCATTGAATGGAGGAACCAAGCGTGGAAGGAAACTAGAGTTAATCCCAACAGCCGGAGGATGGAAGGGGTGTTGAAAAGTGGCGGGACGAGTGGAGCTGTTCCGGTGGGAGCAGTTTTCTCCAGAAATTTAGGCTCAACGAAACCATTTTCATATAAGAACAGAAGCGGATCAAGGGGAGAGATGGGGTCCAACCGAAATTTTTCTGGCTCGCGAACAGGTAACAGCTCAAATCCAAATGAAGGTAGCGGCGCAGCCGAATCTGCCACAACCAGAAACAGCGGCACGCGGCGACTTTCTAATGAAGAATGGGCCGAAAGGCAACGGAAGGGGCTATGTTTCAGCTGTGGGGAAAAGTGGGGACCTGATCATAAATGCACCATGAGGCATTATCAGATCATACTCCTCGGAGATGATGAAAAGGAGGAAGTTGACAGAGACATGACACCACACCAGGAAATACAGGAAGAAGACGGAGAAAGGGAGGAGTTACAGCTGTCCTCATATAGCTATTGGGGACTCACTTCCCATAAAACCTTTTAAGGTTCAAGGGGAGATTCAGGGCCAAATCGTGACCGTGCTCATTGACTCCGGTGCATCGGCAAATTTTATTGCCCCCGAGGTGGTCAAGCGGCTGGCATTACCGGTTAAGAAGATCAAGGAATTCCAAGTAGAGGTGGGGAACGGTGCTATAGAAAAAGGGCATGAAGGGTGTAAAGAAATTCAATTGAATATTCAAGGGGTTCAAATAGTTCAAAATTTCTTTGTGATGAAACTGGGTTGTTCGGAGGTGGTGTTAGGAGCTGGTTGGTTGGCGAGCTTGGGGCAGTTTGTGGGTGATTATGGAGAATTGACCTTAAGCTGGAAGCAAGATGGTAAGAAAAGGCGACTAAAGGGTGATCCTTCCTTGAGTCGGAGCCAAGCTTCGTGGAAGAACACCTTGCACGCCTTGAAAAATGGGGAGGGTTATGTCATAACCTCCATGGTAGTTGCCACTGAGGAAGAGGAAATATCAGCAGAAGCTTTTCCTTCCTTTCACCTTGAAGACAAGGTGATACTCCAAGGGGAGGGTATTGTTACACACCCAGTAGCTGAAGCTGAGTGAGCAGGGGTGGCCAACCGAAAAGGAAAGGAAATAATTCCTCTTCCATATTTTTATTCCAGAAGAGACCGGAAAGAGAAGAGCAAAATAGGAGGGAATAATATCTGATTTGTTAGAGAAAAATCAGGATTTAATTAGGGAAAGAGTAAAGCAGAAAATAATCAGTTAGAGACAAATAAGGTAGGAGGATTTTTAGGAGAAAAATAAGCTAATCCCTTGATTCTCTCCCATTGATAATTATAAGGGGATCATGGGAGAAAGGAAAGGCATTCAGTTATTCAGAACTGAGAATTAGGCATAGGGGACCAAGGGATCCTAAAATTCCCAGACTATTTTCTGTTTCCAGTTCGTGCATTTCAATATTTCAGACATCCCTGTTTTGGTTCTGTACTAGAAATTCCCCATTGGAATTTTCTGCATAGTCAATAAACACCAAGGCCATTTCAGCAATTCCTTTCTTATTGGTACCGGCTCTTACAGAACTCTACTTCAATCTCACATATCTTTGTTTTTGGTTCTTTCTTGCTATAAACTCCTGCTCGCCGCCGTTTCTAGCCGTCAGCACACTTTTTCTGCGACATCTTCATCCAACAACCCACCACCAGTCTCGTCTTCCTCCGCCGCTGCCACCACACGAAGTAGCAATTTGTTCTAACTTCCAATGCGCCCCCACACGCCGCCAACAATGTTCTTGACATTGTTCATCGACTGCACTTCCAACGTCTTTTCCAACCACCGTCGCCACCTTCATGGTTGCCTCTTTCGTGCGGCCAAATCGCGCTGAATTTGCTTCTCCATTTGACTTCCCACGTGCTCTCACGCGCATCATCTCGTCTTTGAGGCAGCGCCCACGCGCCCCTGCTTCCCGCCGCACTTGACAACATGCCAACCTTTCTCTGACTGCCGCTTACGCGATTGTACTCTCCTCGTCGTGCTCATTGCAGATTTGTCCTCCTTATTCATCATCTAGCCACTTTGTCACTACACGTATCTTTTGGTTTCCACTTTTGCCCTTGTTGTGTAACTCATGGCTGCCTCTACCTCTATATGTTTGTCACTGTGCCTCTTCTTACCACTGTACTTACATTTGGGTGGTTTCGGTGCTTCATTCCCATACCACTGTGCCTACTTTTCGGTGGTTTCAACGCTTCATTGCTCGTGCCACTGTGCCTACTTTTTAGTGGTTCCGGCGCTCCATTCCTGTGCCATTGTGACTACTTTCCGGTTGTTCCGATGCTTCATTCCCGTGCTACTGTGCCTACGTTCTAATGGTTCCAATTTTTCATTCCCGTGCCACTGTGCCTACTTTCCGGTGGTTTTGGTGCTTCATTCCCATGTCACTATGCCAACACCTTTCCAGTGGTTTCGGTGATTCATTCTCGTGCTTACCACTGTGCCTCTTCCTCCGTGCATGCGTTATTCTGTGTGTGCCTTTCCTCCATGCGTGCCTCTACCTCGCGTGTTCCTTTTATTTTGTGTGTGCCTTCCCTCCATCCATGCCTCTACCTCGCTTGTGCCTCTACCTCCTCCGCTTAATTGTAACAAGCTTAAAGCTCCATATGCTTTAGCTTGAGGGGGAGTGTTAAGAACAAACTAAATATATTCTATATCTTAGATTGTTCTTATTTGATTTAGGTTATTCTAGGTTGATTTACTTTCATTATGCATTGGTTCTTTTTCTAGCCTATATAAATAAGAACATCTCTATGTAATGAGACACACAACAATACACAACTATTTAATAATACAATTACCTTTCTCACTCTCATTATTTCTCTCTACCTGTATTTTATTATTTTCCATGAAACTTAACAGACTCAATTATTAATTCAATGAAGGAATCCTACAAATCATGGGATTTGTTTTTATTACCTTCCTATTCTAGTTTAGGTGCAGGTGTATAAACTGGACAGTATTGTATTTCCAATCTGATCAATACAATAATACTATTCAGATATTCTCTCTCTGATAATGACTTTTACATGATTGACTTTACTTGTGCACGTACAAATAATATTATAGTTGCTTTGCTAGAGGATATTCTTAACTAACCTACTTCAATTTGTGACAGTGCCAAAGCCCACTCCTTGAATGAAATACTTGGGGGAAGATTTCTTGTTGGTCTTGGTATAGGTGTGAATACTGTTCTTGTTCCCATATACATATCTGAGGTACTTGTTGATACCAACTTTAGCTTTGTTGTAATTATTCTCTCACTTTCTGTTAAGAATGTAAATAAATATACTTTATATCTTGAATTGATCTCAATTGATTTAGTTTATTCTAGGTTGATTTTCTTTTGTTATGCATTGATTCTCTTTCTAAGCTCATAAATAGGAACATCTTTTTGTAATGAGACACAACTATTCAGCAATACTATTATCATATTTTTCTTATTATTTCTTAGTCTATTGTATTTTTTCCTTTTCTCTATATGAAACTCAACATGATATCTAGAGCCAGCTGAGAAAGACCTATTCCTGTCGTGCCTTCATCTCTGGCAGACCATTGTCCATCGCTGTTTCCAGTCGCTGGCGAACTTTTCTGTCCTCTTTTTTGTTCCGCAACCCACCACAAGGTTTGGAATCCTCCGCCGTTGCCACTCGCGGTTGTCGCATCCCATTCTGAACCTGTACGCGCATCGCAGCTCTTATGATGCAAATCTGTGCGCCGCTGCTTCCCGCAGTGCGTGACAGCTCGTCCAGAGATGTCTCCAGCCACTGCCTCCACCGCTGAGCTCGTCTTGGTCTCCTCTTTCTAGATCTGTCCTCGTCTTCTTCATCCAGCCATTTTGCCCCGTCAGGTATCTTTTGATTTCCATTTTTGCCCTTATGTGTGACCCATGGCTGCTTGTGACCTTTTAGGTGCTCCCAAAGATTGTCCAAAGATCAAGCCTCCAACTTTTGTCAGCTATATCAATGTGCCTTTCCACTGAAAAATTGGATGGTAGCAACTACAACTCTTAGGCTTCTGATATCAAACTTTGGCTTGCTGGCCAAGACTATTCTGACCACCTCTCCAAAAAGGTTGAAAATGTTGATGTAGCGGAGCGTCCTCGGTAGTCTCGCATTGATGCTCGACTTTGCAATATCATCAAAACCACCATTCATTCGTCTACCAAGCAGATTTTTTGGTCTCATATTACTTGTAAATCAGTTTGGAAACAAGCCAAAGCTCTTTACGCCAATGACACCCAACGTTTATAGGTTTGCCAAAACCTCATGGTGGTCATTGCTCGTCAACAGTTTGATGGCCCTATGTCGACCTATCTAGAGAAGATTCAAGGCGCTCTCGGTGATTTTAATGAGCTTTTACCCCTAGCTGATACTCTGGTGAGGGAATTGGAGCAACGCAACACCTTCTTTATGCTTATGGCCCTGTATGGCTTGCCTCTTGACTACTCTGCTACCCGAGATTAGATTTTGGGGATGACTACTTGCCTACTTCACGGTGTGGTTCACATTGCTTCGAGTTCCTGCAAAACTCCCGTTGAGTTTGTTATTGCCCTGAATCCTGTTGATTCTTCTGCCTTAGTCTTCCAGAGGAGCAACTGTAGTTGTCTTCACTATGGCAACATGGGGCGACGTCATTCGAAGTGTACTCATTGTGGCCGTTGGGGCCATACCATAGAAGATTGTCGCGTTCTACAACGAGAATGCTCCCAACGATCAGCAAATGTTACTTAGGTTTCTGTCCTTGCTATTCTAGACCCTATCGATCAGTCGAGATCATCTCTTGTTGACTACTCTGATTTCCTGAAATGGTATGAGCAACGTCAAAACTTTGTTGTGCCCATTGCTTCTGTTGCACCCATCGCTTCTGTTACTCTCATTGGACTTGAGCTTGACACTGACAATTGACGTCAGATGTAAGTATATAGTTTTCACCTTGTGAGGGGGCTCTTTCTGGTGGGCTCGGTGCTTCATTCCCATGCTTACCATTGTGCCTACTTTCTGGTGGTCCCAATGCTTTATTCCCATGCCACTGTTCCTACACCATTTTTGTAGTTCCAGTGCTTCATTCTTGTGCCACTGTGCTTACACCATTCTGGTGGTTTCAGTGCTTTATTCCCGTGCCACTGTTCCTACACCTTTTTGGTGGTCTCGGTGCTTCATTCCCATGCTTACCATTGTGCCTGTTACCATGGTTATCAAACTCGCGAGTTAAAGTAAATTCGTGGAGCCTCCGCAAACTCGGATCGTAAACTCGTACGAGTTTACCTATTATTAAAAAAATATTTTTAAAAATTATTATGCTACAAAAATATATTTAATAAAACTTGAAATTCATAAATACTTTTAACTCCATAAAAAACACAAATAAATATGAAATATATGAGTTCTAAGTTGTGTAGAATAATATGCCTCACTAGTAATCAACTTGATCCTTTAAGTCCCTCTTCATAACTTGGTTTATTGTTTCCTGAACTCCCCCTCCACCTCTTTCCTTTGTACCAAAATTAAGAACACCTTTGCCTCTATCTTGGGAAGAATGACCCTTTTCAGTTTCTTCAACATAGTCCTCATCAATTTTTCTTTTCTTTAACGATGCTTCTTTAGCCTCTGCACAAATCTTCAACATCAACTCTCTAACTTCTTGAGGCACAGTTGCACGAGCTTCGACATCTGCTCTAGTACCAGCTAGATGATGCTTGAATCTAAAAATTCCTCCACTAATAACTTTCGAGCAATAATTGCATTTAACCTTCCTAGCATTTCCTTGGACATCAACCCCATGCTTCCATCCAATGTCAAGTCTATTTCCAGCAGCGTTTTTTCTTCTAGAGGTAGCACCACGTCTATTGCCTGACCCCATTGACCTTGAACCAGTTCCTGACCCAATAGTTTCAGACATCCTAAATTGCAAATTCAATTCAGACATCCTTTGTTGCATTAACATTTCATTCATCAAATTCAAATATATCCCTTATCTATTCCATAATTCAACAACAATTTGGAGAGAAACAAATTAAGAACACATTACACATCACAACCAAACCAAGTAACCAACAACTTCAATGAAACAAATTAAGAACACATTACACATCACAACCAAACCAATTAACCAAGAGTTTCAATGAAACAAATTAAATCAAATAAAATCAAATCAAATCAAATACACCCATCCCAATTTCAATTTTATAGTATTATGCAAGGTAAAGGAAGCACCTAAAAGCGTGCAAAGTGAAAACTATATAGTGATGACAATTTATTAGTGTATGCAATTAGGCCTCAAACTCAATCTAACTATAGGTGAAAAATGAGAAAAATTGTCTATGAACAGCAGAAAAACAATTGCAAATTACAAATTACAATTACAATTACAGCTTTACAATTGCTATTGCAGAAAAACAATTACAATTACAAATTACAATTGCAATTTATTACAATTACAATTACGAATTTACAATTACAATTGCAATTACAGCAGAAAAATTGTAACAGCAGAAAAACAGCAGAACAGGTTTTAGAGTTTAAGAGTTTCATACCTGGCGTGGCGCGGCGGTGGAGTGTTGAAGGAATGGAGACGCCGCCGTTGAGTGCAAAAGAGGGCGAACGGCGCCGGTGCGGTGAGGGCAAAAGCAGCGGGGGGCGAACGGCGAATGGTGAAAGAGTGAAAGGCACGAAGCAGGAGCAGAACGTGGTGAAAGGCACGAAGCAGTAGTGAGGGAGAATGGGAGATTGAAGATGGGAGATTGATGGCACTATGGTCTATGGCAGTGAGGGAGAATGGGAGATTGAAGATGATTAGAGGAAGGAAGAAGACGGTGGTCGACAGCTCGCAGCAGCCCTAACCTAATCTTTAGAGAACAAAACGGCGTCGTATGACAGCAAATAACAAATCCCATCAGAAGCGCAAAACGGCGTNAGTCATAGCCATAAATAACTGGCCACTATTTTAGCTTGATATTAAAAATGTTTTCCTTTATGGGGACCTTGGAGAAGAAATATACATGGAGCAACCACTTGAGTTTATTGCTAAGGGGGAGTCATGATTAGTTTCCAAATTACGGCATCCACTATATCAGCTGAAACAATCCCCAAGAGCTTGGTTTGGCAAGTTCAGTATTGTTGTTTAAGAGTTTGGCATGAAACGAAGTGAAGTCGATCATTCAGTGTTGTATCAACATACTTCATCTGGCCAGTTTATTTATTTGGTGGTTTATGTGGATGATATAGTCATTACTAGCAATGATCATGAAGGGATATCTCGGTTAGAGAAACATTTATGTCATCACTTTCAAACTAAGGATTTGGGCGAACTCAATTACTTTCTTTGTATTGAGGTGGCTCAATCCAAAGACGGTGTTGTCATATCACAAAGGAGGTATGCTCTCAACTTATTGGAAGAGACAAGGATGTTGAATTGTAAACCAATTGACAATCCTATGAATCCAAAGAGCAAATTGTTGCCAGATTAGGGAGAGTCTTACCCTCATCCAGGAAGATATCGAAGGCTCGTAGGGAAGCTAATCTATCTCACAATTACTAGATCTGATCTGATATTTCCTATTCAGTGAGTGTGGTGAGTCAGTTTATGCAGTCTCCATGTAATGAACTTTGGGATGTAGATTGGGCTGGTTCCCCCGTTAACAGATGATCGACCTTTGGGGTATTGTGTCTTTATTGGTGGAAATCTTGTAACTTGGAAGAGCAAGAAGAAAAATGTTGTTGCTTGGTGTAATGTAGAGGCCGAGTATCGGTCCATGGCAGTAGCCACTTGTGAATTAATATGGATTAAACAATTACTTCTAGAGTTAAAGTTTGGGACTGTTGCACAATGATGTTATATTGCAACAATCAAGTGGCACTTCATATTTCTTTTAATCCAGTGTTTCATGAGAGAACTAAACACAGAGAAGTTGACTATCACTTCATTAGAGAGAAAGTTCTATCCAAGGAGATTGTCACTGAATTTGTTAACTCCTGTGATCAATTGGCAGGTATTTTCACAAAGTCCCTCAAAGGTCCTCTGAGTGATTATATTTGTGGTAAGTCAGGTGCCTATGATTTGTATGGGCTAGCTTGAGGGGGAGTGTTGAGATTATTTTCAGATTTATCGTAATTGGTATCTGTAAGAACTGATACCAATGGGAAAAACTTGCTGAAATGGTGCTGATTTTATTTTATAGTGCAGAAATTCCCTGGAATTTCTGAGTCAGAACCGAAATAGAATGGCTAAAAGGGCTAAAAATTAATGAACAGAAAAATAGAAATAATCTGGAATTAAGGGTCCCTTGGTCCCTTGGTCCTCCTAGTCCGCTCAAGTCCTGAATGAATTTCTCCTTCCCCCATGATCTCACTTATAATAATCCATGGGAGGGAATCAAGGAACTAAAAATTATTTTCTCCTAAAAATCCTCCATTCCTAATTTGTCTCAACTAATTTATTCTTTCCTAACAAATCCTGATTTGTCTCTAACAAAGCAGATTTTATTCCCTCCTAATCTGTCTTATTTCTTTTAGAATAGTGATGCGGAAAATGAATTATTTCCTTTCCATTTCAGTTAGAAGTTGGGTCTGTAACAGTATCATGTGAATATTTGTAAATATCAATTAGGTAGACTGTTTCCTTTTATAATCTATTGTAATTATCTCATAATGGTTATATGTACAGTGGCTAAGGAGACTCTAATTCTCAAGCAATTCACTGCATATTCTCTCTTATTTTCATAATCATGTTAGTTTAAATGAAAAAAGAGTTATTCAAAGAACAAGTCAGGAATTAAACACTTGAAGGGATCAAGAGGGAAATGCCTTTTATTTCATGATTGTAGTAAAATAAAACAGGTTAAGCTGTAATTTTCATTATTTTTGGTGTAACCATAGTTCAAGGGTAATCTTACTTCCAATGGGAATAGTTCAAAACAATGTACTTACTAAAATCATTTAGATATGTAGAGTAAAAAATGTTAAGACAGCAATAGTAAATTCTTCTCATTCATGTCTCTTTACTTATATTTGCTTTAGGTTTCTCCAACAAAATATAGGGGGGCACTAGGGTCCTTATGTCAAATTGGCACTTGCCTTGGCATTATTGCTTCACTATTTCTTGGAATTCCTTCTGACAATGATCCACATTGGTGAGTTTTTTTTTTTTTCGT
>QANU01113399.1:2731-16948 GCA_003254905.1 Nissolia schottii | reverse complement strand
GTACAGATTGGGCGCAAAATGTTAATGTAGAGTAAATTACGGGTGGAAACAAGTTAGGCTTGAATAAATTTATTTAGTTAGATGAGTAAGGCCTATACATAAAATTGTTTTAGTATGGTAAACTTATGTGTAGTTATTATTCAAAAATTAATAAAGCAAAATTTAAACGTAGATAATATTGCTCTTGTCAATCTGCCGTCAAGTTAACTTAAATTGTCATATCAATTTATGTAAATATAATATATTTGTTTGTTCAAAGATAAATTTATTTATTATAATATATTTATAATAATATAGTAAAAACCAGGATGAAAAAAAAAAAAAGTCTACTAAATTCATGTCAAAACTTTATGATAGAGGCCTAGCCTGTTTAGTGTATAGTCTGACTTATTCTTATCATTAAATTACACTCTCAAACAAGCCTTCACAATTTCACTATCAAACAAATTGATACCTCACAAATGAAAAATCCCTATTAATGAATCCCACAAAAATTGGACAAATAAACCCTTCGCAATATAATATTCGAACAAATTGGTCCATCTCAATTTGACTTTTAGATAAATTGACCCTCACGATTTGATTTTTAGACAAATTAACCCCTCACATATAGATGACATTAAGGTGATAGACACCTCTAGGAGCATATTTTTCTGATTTTTTTTTTTCATTTGTGAAAGGGTTGGTAAGAGTTTTTCATTTATAAGGGATCAACTTGTCTGATGACAAAATTGTAAAGGGGTCTGTTTGAGGATTTACTTATTATTAATTAAAGATATAAAATTTAAAAGTTATTAGTTAAGAACCTTAACTTTATTTTATGCACCGATTAAGGACCTTAATTTAGATAAAATTATTTTAATGATATTTTTTACTTCAAAATATAAATTACAGAGAAATATGCCGTATATATTGTTGAGTAAGGATGACTGTAGTGTAACTTAAACATATATCTTACATTATTAAATAATTTTTTATGTAATAATTTGTTTATGAAACGCATAATTGAATTGAAAGTTCATGTAGATGATGTCTATAAAATTTCTCATTAATTTGGAATTGTATAATATACTTTTATATAAATCTAATTTAATGTAATAAAAATTTCTTAAATTTCAACAAAAATGAATTATTTGATTATATTCTTATTGATAATGTCTATTTTTTTTTTTAGAAAAAGGGGAATGTTTATTTTGGTTTTTGAAAGTGTAAGCCAAGTCACTTTAGTCATTGAAATTCAAAATTTAACTTTTTAATCCTTGAAATGGTAAGTTGTAGGTCAAATTAGTCCATCAATTCATTATCATTATTGTATTGTCATGTTTTCACTAATTTTTGCATTAACTGGGAATGTGATAACAACAGAGGTTGTGTGACAATACTAAAGCCTAAAAATATGACTGTGATGACACTTGGAGCTACAAATCTTAGTTGCTATTGCAGCTTCATTTACCATCATAACTGCTCTGGTGACCTCATTTGCAGTTTCAAGTATAGCTATTGAAACACCCTAGCTAGTTGACCTATGCTTAAATCATAAGTCTTTCGGACTACGTGGTGATCTTCTGGTGCTGTGAACTACTATTGTTCCAAGTTATCTTTCCAAACTAGGGTTTACCAAAAATATGGGCTATTTTGAAATTTCTTTCGTAAGTACGGATGCTAGAAAATAAAGAGTCATACGAGTAATACATCGCTTAACAGCATAACAAAAGATAAGGGAAGTGCGAATACATAACTGTTGTAAGGTAGCCGTCAGCAGAAGTGCACATAAGGGCCCGAAATCACATACATACACATACATAATTCAACCGTACCGTTCTTATTAAACAACGACTAACAGTACCAATATACATACCAGTTCAAACATAATATACATATATAACAATCTACATAGCCTACGTACACGAATGGTAAATACTCATTTCGTGTACGGTACAAACCTATCCCTAACGGTACTACCGGGGTCCTGTAGCCATCTCCTACTCTGAGTCCTCCTCCCGCTCCGCAACATCGTCCTCCCCTGTGGGCTCGTCATCGTTGGACAATGCCGACACCGCCGTGAAGTCTCGATGAGCGAATCTGCGCGGCAAAATAGGAGTCATCCTCTTTCGCGCGGTGGTCCAACGACCTCATCCTCAGACTGGCGGAGTGGGTATCTCGGGGTCCGTAATTGGCTCAGCCTCCGGCTCGGGCTCAGACGGGGGCACCTCATTCTCGCCATTGAGGTGGATCGGGTCGTGACTGCTGCTTACGGGGCGCTCGTCCACCCAGATAGGACGCATCGGGGAGGATCTAGGTCCTCTAAGTCTCCGCCTAGGTGGGGTCTCGAGCTCGTTGGACAGGTTGGCTGGCGCGAACGTACACGTCTCGATCAGGGTGTCCGTGCGAAAGTTATGCTGGTGCGTACGGGTGAACAACCACACATCTTTTGCAGGCGGGGAAGTCATTGTTGCGATCTGGAGTCATACTCGAGTGGGGGTAAGAACGACTTCGTTCTTAGTGGAAATCTGACGTGGTCTCTATTATTCATTTACTCGGGCAGAGTCCAGGCCACTCAGGAAAACCTCTAAGTGTCATGCATACTAGATCCCTACTGATTATTATCTTTAACCTATGTCCTGAGCAGCTTTATCTAAGTTACTAGGTGGTTAGGATACTAATCTTGTCATTACCTAAGCTTCGTGCTCATTAACTTTACGTTACTGCTAAAGACATAATAGTCGTCTCGGGGCGGTCCCTTGATGATACATAATGCATAAACATATATAGATACATACATACATGCATACATACTGGCATACATACATACATACATTCATTCATACATGTGACTATATGGTGCATGAGGGAATCTGGGTATCTCTTACGCGCCCTGTGGCTGCGTCCTTCTTAGTCCTTTCACCTTTGTAACCATGGCCTCGGTTACAACCTCCTTCCACTCCCTATCGTGTCGACGCGGCAATGCTATAACCGGTGTGGTAGCTAATCACGTAAAACTCAGAGGAAGAAGACATCAACACGATAAGTACCACCACCCCCTTACTGGGATGGCGAGGGATCGGCCCTTGGACTCGATCAGGTGTGGACACGCTTCTCTGTACTTTTCTCTTTACTGGGGCCCCCTTTCTTTCTTCAGGACTTGTCCTGTTCTCTTTACTCTCAGGCCTTGGCCTGTTCTCTTTATCCCGGGCCTTGGCCTGTTACTATCATGATCAGGTCTTTCTACCTGCGTTGCTCTTAACCAATCCAGCTTGCCGAATTGGTGAGGGGCATGTCTGTAAGATGTTCTAAAAGAATATGAATCTTCCTAATTGTCTAACTACATACTCTGACTAAGGTTGTTCGAGTCCTTGGTGACCGGAGCCTTCATACACTGCTTTATTCCATAGGGTTCAATCATGTGCCTTTACTTTATGTGAATACCTCTAGTTATCTACAGTCGTTCGAACTCATATGACGACCGTTTCCTCATGATGTATGCTCTCATGGTTTAGGGTACGTATAGTTGTGCTTGATGGATCTCATGACATACTTAAAACTCAAGTTTTTCAGTGAGCATTCGAATGATTAGGGTTGTGTATTTGAATAATTTTTTCAATTGATTGATCAAGGAATTCAATCGATTGAAATCCTCATTCATTCGATTGAAATCCAAAATTCTTTCATTCGAATCCCTTGGGAATTCAATCGAATGAAATAGTGTAAAATTGGCTACCGAGAGCCTTTTCTCCCAGGGGCTTCTCACCGTAACTTTTCTCATTTTCTAGTGATCCAATCAGTACAGTTATGGTTCCTAAACGTCAAAATCATCACAAATCATCCTACACAACTTACTTCCTATAGTTTTCACAAAGTAGTTTTGCAGTCAAATACATACAGATAAATATACACAATCATAAAATCAACCACATAGACAGTGAGCTTAGAGTTACCCACTTCCGATGACAATTCCCGTTCGGTAGCTATGTTGCCAGTAATTTCCAGGTCGCACTGGCATGCTCCGGGAATTTTTCCGGGACTCCACAAAGTAACCGAGATGTGTCCGAATGGGACTGGTGTTTGTGAAAACGAAAGAAAGAGACGTAAATCTCTGAAAGCGAAGTGGCTATTTATAGTCACGTTCTGTGGCTTTTTCCTTTTTTTCTTTTTGTTTTCCTTCTGTTTCTTATTATTATTATTATTATTATTATTATTATTATTATTATTATTATATTATTATTATTATATATGTAAATATCTCCTGATGGAGATAAGGATCTCCTCCAGGGTCAGTTCCGGTCCCGTCTGATCGCGTTTTGTCCAGAATGTCTCACATCCGGTTGCCCTAAAAATATTCCGGACATACCGTCGTGATCCACTAATTTTCCGCGTCGTCCTGAGGGCTTTCACTCAGGGATCTTTGACTTTCCTATCACGTCAAGAGATTCCACGAGCACCTGCCAGTATCCGAAACAATTTCCGTTTGAGCCAAAACTCGTTCAAATGCTCCGGAAAAATTTACAGGACGACAAAACCTAACCCTAACCACTGATCCTGAGGGTTTGGAGGTCAAATCTTCCTTTCTCGTCCTCTTCAACGGCCTTTGACCGTCATGAACGGCGTAGTCTACGGGTTTTCCGTACAAGGAAGAACCGGGATGTTATAGCTACAACTCATTTGTAATCTCAATTGTTGTTACTGTTCCTTTTGATGTAATAAATCGACGAAAATGTGACAATACAATAATGATAATTAGCCGAGTGACTAATTTGACCTATAACTTACAATTTTAAGGATTAAAAAGTTAAATTTTGAATTTTAAAGATCAAAGTGACTCGAACGTACATTTTGAGAAATCAAAATGAGCATTAAAAAAAATAAAAATAGCATATATGACCTTCATATGATATCTAGCTATAGTTCAATAGTTTGATTAATTAGATCTATATTTTATAGGAGTTTAATTTTCTTCCACTAACAGTGTAAAGTTTTTTTTTACATTGGTAATCAATTAAATCTTACTACATTAACATAAGTGTAAAAAATTGTCTCTTACTCCTTCTCAAAACATGTATTTTAAAAAAATCTGATTAAATAATATTGTAAAAGAATTATACTATTAATAGATAAAAATTAAACTCATTTTAATATATATAATGTGTAAGTGCGCCAATTATCCGTTATCTATTTTTGTTTCATATCATCAAGTGTTTTTTATTTATTACATTGCATATTTATGTCTTTTTACCATTTTTATTAGAAGAAGGGTGATGGTTTTTTCAATAACATGTTAACATTAACAAAAGTGATCATCATAAGAAGAGAGCACAGAAGAGAGAAAATAAAGATTAGCGTTTAATGATACTAGTTATATTATCATAGTTACGATGTGTATATATCTTATGTTTTAACAATGAAATTTCAACTTATAATTTAGGCAAATTACCTAAGTCCCTCATGGTTAGATTATTTCTAATGATTTGTGGTCTACTCTAACCTTGATCTATATATAACAATTTAAGTAGCACCTTTTCTTTTTCATAAGTAATTTTTTTCACCGCATAAAAAGGAATTTAGTTCTATAAAATGAAATCTTTCATTTTAAAAGATACAAGAGTGATCTGACAACCGAATTAATAAAATAAAAAAAATGTGACTTATTCTCATTTTATTGATTTAATAATAAAATCCATCATTTTATTCTCTAAAACAAAAAATTTCACTTTAAATATTTTTGTCCCATAAAAAAATATAGTGCAACCAATAAATTGTAACTCAACAAACACCCCTCTTAATATTTGTGACAAGGGATACTTTTAGCATCAGGTCAAAGGTTTTCATCCATCCATGCCACCATTTCCTACATCCCTCTACAACCTCTCACACTTCCCATGAGAGAGACAGAGAGAGAAAGAAAAAAAAAGAAGAAAAAAAAAAGAAACTGTGATAATTGCACCACGTTATCTGGTGCACACTCCACCGAAATTGATTATTAAAGACAGATGTTAACTTCTACTAGGCTCCGGCAAGCGTGCCCGACCTGATGAAATCTATATTTTGAGTGGTTTTGATTTTTTTTTTTGCCCAAATAAGAGATATTGGGGCTAACTTGACTTCCTTCGGCATCAGAATTCGAACCTAACACACAAATAAAATAATAGAGACAGGTTTGGCAAATCAAGTAAGTATACGTCAAATTTTAAGGCACATGCGGTTGGGTAACCGTGTTTGATTTTGACCTCTCTTCCAACGGATGTATCCATAAGCCCAAAAGTGGGTAACCGATTAAAATCAGCATATCTATATTGTGACACGAGAGAAAAAAATAGAAGGTTCGTATCAAACAAAAGTAGCAAAAACGTAACACGAACGGAGAAACAATTTAGAGGGGAGCCCTACCGTTTTCAGTGTTTTCATGGGCGTGAGTCTTGGGGTCAGTTGGATGGATCATGTCTTTCAGAAAAAAATAGATGGATCGTGTTACATGTAATGTCCATGCATACGATTGCTGACATGGTCAAGTTAACTGTCAGAAGTTAATGACTTATTCTAACGATCTAGATTAAATACTACTAAAAGTATTTTTGAAGGATTTTCTCCTAACAAAAAAAAATTAAGGGGTAGAACACTAAATTTGTAATTTTTTAGAGATTGAAAACATATTTAACACTAATATTTATATCATTTACTTTTGGCTTTAGCTCAAATGTTAATTTTATTTTCAATTTTTGTGGTGGCCTTGTGAGCTAACTCACCAACTCGTGAACATTCTAGTAAATTGGGTGAATATGAATTTTCAAATTACTTAAAAAATCAACTTGGCTTGACTTAATTCGTTTAAACGCAAGTTATATGCGGGTTAGCTTGGCTCGTTTGCCATCCCTACTCTTACCTCCCTCCCCGACCGAATTTTATTTTTAAAAGATATATCATTACTGTAATAAATGAATAAAAATAGAGGAACACATATTTAGCTAGATATAGTTTTGAGTGTATACATAGTTGCACATAAATATATGTATCTTTTAGCTTTAAAATTGTGGATTTAATTTATATGCGTTGAGAGGGTAAAGTAGTTTTATGGCATCGTTTAATATATATTGTCATATCCACAAAAGGTGGTTAACTTTGACAGGTACTATCTTAAAAAAATTCTCAAAAAAATTAATTTTGTTTAAAAGATAACATATGATTGAATAACAATATAAAACTTTTTTATGTTGACAAGGCATAGAAACTAAACTCTAAAATTAAAATTTATTCGAACAAGCTTTTATTTTGAGAGTTTCTAGCCTGTAAATTTATTCGGACAAGCGGGGTTTTCACATTATTTTATATAACAACATTTGCTCCATTTATCGTAACGATGATTTGTATGTAAATGACTATCTCCAATGCGGTATTTATGTCTTACTTGATGTTAATTAATTCATATGCATGTTTCTACTCTTATAAGAGAAAGAGATAGTCAAGTGAGCCAGTCATATCTTTGGCATTATAGGCTTGGTTACATCTAAGAGAAAAGAATTCACAGGTTACATAAGGAGGGTTACCTTGACCATTATGATTATGAATCATATACTACTTGTGAATCTCGTCTCAAAGAAAAAATGACCAAATCTCCATAGAGTGGAAATGGAGAACGAGCTTTTGAATTATTGGGACTAATTCATACTGGGGCATTGCAGTGCACAAGCTAATTCATGAGGGACTAATTCATACATGTGGATATATAGTGCATCCCTTTTCTAATTCCTGTTATTGGGACTAATTCATACATGTGGATATATAGTGCATGAGGGAGTCTAGGGATCTCTTATGCGTCCTATGAATGTGTCCTTCTTAGTCCTTTCACCTTTGTAACCGTGACCTCGGCTACAACCTCTTTGCTTTCCCTATCGTGTCAACCCGGCAGCGCTCTTAACCGAAGTGGTAGCTAGCCACGTAAAGCTCATAAGAGAAAGACATCAAACCACTCCCCTAACAGGAATGGCTAAGGATCGGACCTTAGACTCGATCAGGTGTGGACACGTAGGTCGGCCCTTAGACTCGACCTGGTAAGCCCTTGGACTTGCCCTCGCTTTCTATCCTTCCTTCTTAACTGGGGCCCCTTCTTTCCTTTCTTTCTCTCTTCAGGCCTTGGCCTGTTCTCGTTATCATAAGGCCTTGGCCTGTCCTCATAATCTCGGGCCTTGGCCCGTTGCTATCGTAATCAGGTCTCTTTACCTGCGTTGCTCATAACTAACTCAGCTTGCCAAAATTGGTGAGGGTGTGTCTGTAAGACGTGCCAAGAGAATAGGGGAACATCCTAATTATATAACTATACTCATTATCTAAGGTCTTCCGCACCAACTGGGGTCGGAACCTCTCTAACTTGTCTTCGCTCCCTAGGGTTCAATTATGATCTTGTTGGACTTTAGGTGAGGACTTCTAGTTATCTACGGTCGTCCTAAACCATACGACAACCGTTTCCTCATGATGCATGTTCTCATGGATAAGGGTACGCATAGCTGTGCCTGATGGATCCCATAACATAGTTAAAACTCAAGTTTTTCCGTGAGCATTCGAATGATTAAGGTTTGTGCATTCGAATGATTCTTTCAATCGATTGATCAAGGAATTCAATCGATTGAAATCCTTCCCAGGCTTTCATTTGCCTGAAATCCTCATTCATTCGATTGAAATCCAAAATCTTTCATTCGATTCCCGTGAGAATTCAATAGAATGGACTAGTGTAAAATTGGCTCCCGAGAGCCTTTTCTCCCAGGGGCTTTTCACCGTAACTTTTCTCATTTTCCAGTGATCCCATCAGTACAGTTATGGTTCCTAAACTTCAAAATCATCAAAAAACCATCCTACACAACGTACTCCCTATAGTTTCTACAAACTAGTTTTGCAGTCAAATACATACAGATACATATACACAGTCATAAAATTAACCACATAGACAGTGGGCTTAGAGTTACCCACTTCCTATGCAGAATCGGAGTTGATGAGGGGATTGCAGAGAAAATCCTTGTCACAATGGTATGCTCCAAGAAATTTTTGGGAGTCGGACAACGCTTCAGCGATGTGCACGAAAGGTACTAGATATTGAGAAACTGAAGGCAAAGTGAAAGGTAAAATTTTTCACTTAGGGGCCCCTTTTATAGCCGTGGCCCCCTGCTTACTTATTTATTAAATTATTAATTAATTTTATTATTATATTATTATTTTATTATAATTATCCAAAATATCTTGGCCCTCTATTCAGTTTCGGTCACGTTTGATTGCGTTTGGTAACCACTGGCCCGCGTACGGATATCCGAAAAATATGCCGAACACATATCCACGATCCACGAATTTTTCCGGTTAGGATGGCTTACTGAAACAAGGTATCCAGTAACTTGTTTCCGCCAGCCTATATTTCACAGATCCCTTTGTCCCTCAACTGGATTTCCGTTTTGACCGAAAATGGGCATGGACCTCGTGGTATTCCTCGATATTGTACCTCCCTGATTTCCAAAGCCCCATCCTATAATCATTTTCCTTTATGCTCTTAATTAGGCAAAAATCCATAAATCTTATAAAAATCTTTCTAAGGGGGAAGCCCGGGATGTTACACCTGTGGCTGCGTCCTTTCCATTATTGGGTGCCCATCGCTCCAATGTAGACTGTGGAATCATCATCCCCTTTCAGTTACAACACGCTTAAGACCATTCTGCTTGTAGAATGGTGGGGGTGTACCCTTAAGGTGACACCGGGGTGGGGCGCATCTGCGTCCGAACTTAGTGGACGACTTTATCATTTACGTCCGAACTTCGTGGACGACGTCTGAAATTCATGGACGACTTTCTTTCATTTGCGTTCGAACTTCGCGGACGACTTTCTTTCACTTGCATCCGAACTTTGTGGACGAATTTCTTTCATTAGTCCAAACTTCATGGACAAAATTTCTTTCTTTTATATGTCCGAACTTCATGGACATCTTACCCGTCTTTTAAACGTCATGTTGTAAAAGCTCAAGCGTTACTTTCTTTCCTTACTTTCTTTTCTCTCGTACCGGGCTGAAGCCCGCGTTACAGGTCAAAGCCTGCGTATCATAATCATAAACCAGTCCTTCTTGTGGGACTAGCAAGGGGCTTGTCAGGTATGACATGCTAAGAGAGAGATTTCCTATTATATAACTATGTCATTTCTTCAAGGTACACCGACCCTCAATGGTCGGGCCTTCTTAAGAGATTACCAGTTCCCTAGATAACTATCTTCTTTAAACATTAGTTCATTCAGCATTAGTTATTTATAGTTGCCCTAAACCTTAGTAGCAACCAGTCCTCATGATGCATGCATTTGCCAATGTCAATGCTCTTTTCATATGTTATCGTTCTTGGGTGGCTCAGAGCAATGCAGATGGGATGATGTGGTTCCATAGGCTCGTTACAAAATTCTTAGCTACTTAGGTAAGTCTAGTTAGTGCCCTAAGGTTCTCAAGCCACTCAGCGCTCTGCTTGGCCGCTCAGTGCTTCCCTGAGCTCCCTCAGGTTCTGAACCATCCTTATTCAATCTTACGTGGCTTCCAGGGTCCATGCCGCTCAACGCCATGCTTGGCTGCTCAACGCCCTTCCCTAAACTTTTCTCACCACGTAACCTCTTACGTGATAGGTTTCAATAACAGCCCAGGATGCTCAGTGCCCTGGGCGTTCCTGCACCTGTTCTATGAGAGTTTGGCCACCTTTCCTCCATTCTTTCCTTCCCACTTTCACTCACTTATTCAAGGTTTCTCCCACATGATTCCATCCATTACTAGCCACCAAAAAGTAACCTAACCATCTACATGCGTATTCATCCATACATAACTTACTAAATCACCACTACACACATAAGCATACACATAACAATCCAAAGCAAGCAAGAACACCAAGGAGGTGAGTGAGCCTAAGTTACCCACTTCTTTGAAGGTGGGATGATGTTGAAGATGGTGTGGGAGAGTGGTCCTCCAAGCACAGAGCTTTATCCTAGCTTGCCTCGAACTTTCAGCAGTGTGACCGCAGAGCACACAAGTAGAAGCTAAGATGCTCCAAGAGGATTTATGTGAAGCAAAGAGGGCTGGATCATAGGCTATTTATAGCCACAAAATTTGATGGCCATGGACCCCCAAAATTACCATTTTATCCTTTCCAAAATTACCATTATGCCATTTGTAATTTAATTAATTAATTATTTAATTAACTTAGATAAATGAAATGTCACATCATGAACAGTAATTTAGAAAAATCTCTCAATTCCCATGTGTGTAATCAGATTTGGGCTCCTCCCAGTCCCGTTTTGCTCGTGCTTGATCATTCGTTGTCCCGGTACGTCACGTATGGTCGTCCAAAAAATATTCCGGACCTACCGCCGCGATTCTCTAATTTTTCTTCACATGAAATTTAAGTCCACCAAAGGTATTTGTAAATTTTTCTCTGGAGGAGTATTCTTTACAGATACGTTTGATACGTCGTTAAATTCCAGTGACCAAAAATAATCATTCCGCTGTTTGCGAAATTTCGCAAAACGACAAAACCCTATGTTCTACGGATGTTTTTAACCTAAAAACTCTTATCTGAACCTTCCTAACTCGATTTGGAAATTGTTTTATATCTATTTTTGTGAACTTTTTACTAAGGGAAAAGCGAGATGTGACAAGTTACATGTTATAAAGCAGCGTAGCAGTGCATGGAGTCCATGGTCAATTGCAACGATGACTGCATTCAAGAGTCAGCAGTCACCTTTAGATGAAGCTATCTATAGGAAGTGTTAGTTTTATTATATTTTATAATTGAGTCGGTGTTTAGAGGGCTCCAATTGTATATAGGCAAGATCTTTAGGCTAGTTGTGTATTTTTTGTGTATATTTATGTTCATTGTAAACAAAGTTTATGTTTATTCAGAAAAAGAAAGTTTTTATTTGTTTTAATTAAAATTAAAATGCATATTTTTACGAAAAGCGTTCCTGAGAGGCTTTCATAAGAGAAATAGTCACTTATGTGCCAGTAATGACTTTTGGGCCGTTAATGAAACATCCTAACTAGCTAGTCTACACTTAAGTCACAAACCTGCGCACTAGGTTATTATCTAGTTTGGTTGGGATAATACTTAGTCCCGTTTATGAGTTTAAAAATAACAGTTAACCTGAAAATATGGATCAATTTTACTTTTTTCTTTGTACGTACCATATTGTAAATTATGAGCCTGGCTTATGATCGAATATGTATTTCGACGGTAACGTAGTGTACTGGACTAGTATTAATTACACATAGACAACATCCAAGTAACATGAAATCAATAGGTCCATAACATATTCTTACAACCAGTTACACAAATAGTATCATAAGGGTCACATACATATACTGCACATAATAGTACAAAGCCTATAGTCTGTTAACTATTAGTCTATTTGACTGCGCAACTTCCTCAGTATTGTTCCTCTGCTTGCGGCTCCTCCTCTTGCTCCGAGTCCAATCCTGGAGTTGTAACAACCCTACTTTTTCCCTTCAATTAAAATGTTATTTAGGAAAGAATTAAAAATATAATAATAAGAAAAGGGTGAGATAAAAATAAACTAAAATTCAAATATTAATTTTATCTCTGTAATATTAGTTAAAAATAATTCTTTGACGATCTTGTGACGTCCGGTGACGTTTGGATCAAAATTAGGGTTTTATAATAATTTTCTTACGGCTCACAGGAGTCTGTAAAATATATTAATATGAAATTAAATGTAAGAATAGTCCAACTAAGATTTTAATATTAACAAGGATAATTAATAGGTCACAACAGTATGCCCGGAATATTTTAGGATGTCCGGACATAAATGATTAATGAACAAATATGACCTAAAACACACTAAGGGCAAAATTGGAAAATAATTATGGCCAATGGACCAAGAAAAGCCCACGGCAGCTTTCCCCCCATGCAAACCCGAAACACACACACCAAAACACTAAGTTATTTCCTTTTCTTCTTCCAAAGGTACCAAGACCTCAAAGCATCCAAATCAATCAAGATTCAATCATCATCCTTTGCTTTCATCACTTTAATTTACTTTTAACTTCATCAAGAGGAAAAGTAAGTGGTAAGGTGGTGAGTTTCTCTCCATTTGGCAAGAAGACATAAGGCTTCCATAACCTAGGTTTTCCATAATCATCCAAGGTTTTCATTTCTAGGTCAAGAAGGCTCAAGCAAGCAAGCAAGGCTTGATTCCATCTTTCCTCAAGCATCAAGCAGCTATTTAGGAAGTGGGTAACTCTAGTTCCTCAACCTCTTGAATGGTGGTTGAGTGTTTATGTGTTTAGAGAATTATGTGCCTATGTATGTGATTTATGGATTTTATGATGAAACATGTTAGAAATGATGTTAGGCTTAGGAAGACAATTCTGAAGGGTCTTGTGACCTGGATTAGATGGAATTATTATGCTAGGATTATGTACGAAACTCATGTAGGGTTCCATGGAAGCTAAGGCATGAAAATGGAAGAGATGATGGTTTCGGTTTTCTTTTCTCGCACAGGGGCCGCTGAGCGGAGCCTCAGGCGCCGCTGAGCGAGATGAAGCTACGTGGAAAGTGGAAAAAGATATTTTTATTTAAGGCGGTTTCGAGGATTCGAGAAGGCGGTCCGCTGAGCGGTAAGCATGTACCGCTGAGCGACTCAAACTGCTGAGCGGACCACAGTTTCCGCTGAGCGGCTTGAGGGCCCGAACGTTTAGGGAACCCCTTTTGAGGCACATAATCCAGTATTCAATGCTATAGCTATGATCGATAAGTGAATTATATGAAGTTTATGATGTATGTGAAGGTTATGTCTGAACTTGCAAAAGTACATGTAGTCTATGATATAATCTGTAGCATTTTCATGCATTCATGATCAACCTAGTTGTTTAAAGGACTAGAATTAACTCTGAGATAAGTAAAGACGCTGCAATGAACCATAGGGAAACCAGTATAACATGCTGCAGGTACAGAGAATGCTGAACATGCTGAAACCGGGCCAATGCCCAATACTGCTGAAAAGGCTAAATGCCACATGCTGAAAACGGTTAAATGCCCCAACATTGAAAAGGCTATATGCCACATGCTGAAAGAGGCTGTGATCACGTGAGCCACCATGATCCCACTTCAGGAGGTCGAGGCATCCTGAATGTGGAAGCCCGCCACAGGTGGTGTCGAGATGGCATACCTGGAGGTGTGCGGTTACCACGCCTATGCATTGTCGAAAGGG
>QANU01113365.1:0-10689 GCA_003254905.1 Nissolia schottii | reverse complement strand
GCCTTGCCAATTGCCATCTAGGGGTGTTCATCGCCCAGTTTAGCTTGTCAACCTGGATCGGTCTGAAACATTCAGGTCAAATCAGTTCGATTTTTAAAAAAATTAAAAAAAATGATTTTAATACATACTAGATTCAGGTCTAACCTCGGGCCACCCCGCCTGACCCGACGACTCGGAGCATATTATTATATATTTTTTGTTCATTTACATGCTTTCAATTTTTGCTATTTTGTAATTTCTGTTGCAATATCTAAACAATTTTGTCGTAATTTCTGTAACTGTGCAATATATCAATTTTGAATTTCTGTTATGCAATTCTGCTGTTTCTATTATGCAATTTCGTTGTTTCTGTTATGCAATTTCTGTTTCGGTTATGTAATTTTTGTTGTTTCTGTTTCTGCTATTTTTGTTATGCAATTTTGTTGTTTCTACTGTTATTTATGCAATTCTGCAGCAATTTCTACAATTGTGCATATCAATTATGAATTTTTCTACCTACATTTTGCTAATGAATTTATTCTGAATTTATTTTGGTCCGCTTTGGCTCGGTCTAAATTCGAGTTTTAACTCGACCCGAAGATGATCGGGCCTATCGGGTTTCGGGTTGGGTCTGGGTCCGAGTCCTCAAAATTGATCTGGTCTAAATATAAGGTTGGGTTCGAGTATAGGCCAACCCAATCCCTACCCGACCATGAACACCCATGCCATTTAACCTTTTTCACCTTCAATCATTGCGAAAAGATTCACACTACCAAATGGGGAGAGTATTGAGAAGAGGGCTACTCCTCATAAATTTCATTATTACTTTTGATATATATTATCAATTAATCAATTACTCTTCATATTACTTTTGTATAAAAAGTATTTCAAAATTAGATCCTTATTTTAAACTAATTGATTTGGCGAGGGAAGGAAAGAGAAGTAATAATTAACAAATTTGTGACACGTAGATGGGCCATTTTGGGGGAATGGGAAGTAGAGCCTTTGTAAAAGAATTTATCTTATAAGTCCCACTCTATAGATGAGTAATTATTTTGCAATTTCTTGTTGAATTAAGGATTTTTTTAATTTTTTTTTCGGTGGTAAAGAAAGTTATATGAACAAGGGAACACAACACAAGCTACTTTGTGCACAGGCCGGTGATCATCACTCAATTAATTGACCATAATTGATTGTTCCAATTACTCCGTCTACTTTTTTTTAATGTTAATCATTTTCAAAATTATTTTTTTAAAATTCATTTATAACTTAATATATTTAAATACATTAGAGATACATTTTGAACACAACCGACATACTATAGGGGTTCAATATCCGCCATCTTTGAATAAGTAAAACCAAAATATATTAACAAATAAGAAATTTGTGACACTTAGATGCCTGCCATCTCTGGATATGTATAAACCATCAAATATGTTACATGTATACCCAATTTTATATACTCATACATACACCATTAATAATGCACAAACTTTATTTTTATGAGTGCACAAACATTACAAACTTATAGATGATATTCTCAATTATACTTAATTAAGTGCACAAACATTACAGTCATTAAAATATAAACTTTATGTATATAAGTATAAGGTGTATGCATGGTGTATATTTTTTGGTGTACGTGTAGCAGGACTCATAAACCATATATAGAGCAAGAAGAAGTACGTTGCTCCATTCCTCCCAAACAGAATGACCGGCACTGACAGCTTGATCCAGCAACATCCCAGTCACGCCTCCACCCCCTCTCCTCCTCAAAGGAATCAGAACTAGGGCTATCAAAACAGGCGGGCCAAAAAAATACTTATTTTAGGGTCCGGCTCGTTTATGGTTGGTCTGCGGGTCTAAACAGGCGGCTCGTTAGCCCGTTTATTTTTAAAAAAAAATTAAAATTTTGATTTAAATATATAGTTGTGAATAAGTATGTGCGATCATTTTTAGCTATGTGCGATTGTATATCTATTAATTAAGCGGAATGAAGTTTCTTGTTAAATTCACCTCTCCCTAATAAAAAAATAATAACAATAATAAAAAAAAAGTGAATTAAAAAATACACTGATGTTGCACTCATGGCAAGGGGAAGGTGCCCTTCATTTTGATTTTGGAGGTGTCAGCCTTGGAACTTTCCATTTGAAGTTTAATTGGGAGTCCTTGATATATTTAGGTGAAAAAAAAATCAAGTTTTATAGGGAATTGCTGCACAGTTATCGTGTGCACTTTAACTGTCACCAGATGTCATTAGCATTGGTAATTCAACTTGTCATGTAATCCTATGCCCATGTTCACAGCTCAAGATTTATATGCTGATCTGACTTGGGAAATGTAATTCATACATGGTGTGTGAGATGAGGACGCGAACGGCGACGCGAACGACGACGCCGACGGGGACGCGAATGGGGATGCAGACGGGAACACGAACGCCGACGCGAATGGTAGGCGACGTGAGGTCACGCGAAGATTTGAGGAATGAAGAAGAGCTATCGAGCTGTTGATTTTGAAGAAGATGATGACTGATGAGTGACCAATTTGATTCGAATGTGATATTATATTGGGCTGAAGCTGTTATATCAGTGTATCACTTGGAGTTGGGCTGAAGCTTCAATTTGGGCAATGTAGCAAGTGCTTTTTGGCAGGCCAAAAGCCCAAAAGGCAAAGCTGTTGATTTTTTTTTAAAAAAATTCACAGGTAAACGGGCAGCCCGTGAGCCCGCCGGGCTGGCCCGTTTACCCGTGGGCTTAAACGGGCCGGGCCAATTTTTTTCAAATTTTTACAGGCCTATTTTTTTGCATGTAAAGTCCGTCCATTTAGCAGGGTAAACGAGCCGGGTAAACGGGTCGGGCTCATTTTGACAGCCCTAATCAGAACCCACCCAGTGTCACTCAGCCGCAACATCTCAGTTACGCCTCCTCCTCCTCCTCCTAACCCCCGACAAGGGAATGAGAACCCACTCAGGGTCACTGTTGAATATGCACTCTCATATTCTCAGCCACGGCGGCCACCGCAGCAATAATGGTTCCCTTCTCTCTGTGTATGGTTTAGGGTTTCACTTTCATGGTTGTACATGGACCACACCAATAATGGTTCCCTTCTCTCCGTCTGCATGGTATTTTGGATCACTTTGATGGTCATGCACTCATGCCAAATTTGGAAAGTTGTGCCTGTGTCCCTGCTGTCATAGTTGGATTTCCTTCTTAGAATAGAATTATTGGCTATGCTTATTGATTTAGTTAGGGTCATTCAAAATTCTTCAAACTTGTCATTTAATAAAGCTTGTACTTCTCTTGTCCAATATTAGATAACACTTTTTTATTTAAAACTTTGTCCAAAATTAATTGTCACTTGATTGGATTAAAGAACTGGTAATTGTTGTTTTTTAAATTTTACCTCTATTTATTATGAGCCATTTATCATTGTATTAATTGTATTACAAGGATAATTTAGTCTAAACATTTTTAAGGTATGTACAAATTAATTAATTTCTTGATATATGTGTTTGTGTAAAAAATAATGTCTAGTATTGGACCAAGGGACTCATGATAGATTCGTAACGACAACAACAAAAGTTTATAATTTTAATTAATCAATTTTGTAATTCATTTTAGGAGAATATGTGGAAGTGAAGTAAAAAAAGAGGGTGTAACTTAATGAATAAGATAATTTCAAATTATTTTGTTGTCAAAATAATCGCAACAATATTTAAAACGGTGTGAATGCATGCATAATAGAGTTTTCATGATCACGTAGTTATGTGTCTGACCACGTTTCTTTTACCAGTAAATGAGAAGAGGGGCACATATACTATTAATTCATATCAATAACTAATAATATACATCAAACTTATATTAAATGTATTTTATGAGCGTGTAAGTATTTTTTGACCTAAATGACTAATCTATCCAAGATGAATGGCATAAAGTATTGGAACCTATAAAAATACTCGAATCCAAGACCTCTGCCATTCACAGCAATGCCTTATCCACTAGACTAGCATTACTTTTTACAACATTTTATGTAATCATATTTATTAATATAATTTTATTATTTAATTTTTTTAAATAAACCATAATCTAAATAGTCTCTAGGACTCTCCCACACTTACACTCTCATCTCATCTGAATAATGTGAGAGAGTATTGCTGGCATTTTCCTATTTATTTTTTGTTGGTCAAATGTCATATATTATGTTTATGATCTTACTATCACATACTAAGTAAGAGAATTGGCGATATACATAACAAAGTTGGGCAAAATTTTTTGGGATATGGACTTTGGTTTCTTAATGATAAAATCAATGGATGAAAATTTGATTTTCTTCTCACATAAAGGATATTCACGTTGCTCAGACTTATCTTTTGATTTGTTTCTTCATGGGCATACCCCAGCAGCTTGCAACTTTAGAGTTTCAATTCTTTATTGAAAATGTCTTTTTGATTCATATTGAATTTATACAGTATTGCTTGTTATATAGTAAATGTTATATATTCAGTTAAACTCTGTCCCTTCTCTTAAGAAATACCTTTATATATATATATATATATTAATTTTTTTACTTTAGANGGGACTCTTTAGAATAAGGTTTCTTTAAAAAGAAAAATTAAATAATAAAATTATATTAATAAATATGATTACATAAAATGTTGTAAAAAGTAATACTAATTTAATAAATAAGACATTATTATAAAAATAGAAATAAACATTTGTGACTAACTGGCCTGTTGAGGGCTTCTCCTGGGTAGAAGAGGAGCTGATCTGCAGCCTACTATTTGTCATGCCTTTTCTGCTGCTTCTTTGGTGGCTACTTTATGGATGGAATAGTCATTTGATGTGGACTAATACCATGGCTTAGGCAGACTTGATTTTAAGTCAAAAAGAGTGCCTTGATAATTAATTCACGTAATCTCGTCCATTGACTTCGTACAACGGAAACGCCGAAACGGATATCCTGCTTTAGCCTCGACGCCGAAACGGATATCCTGGACGGTTTTTATTTTCAAATTACTTGATCGCTTTTAATTTCTTCAGTTTTTTAATAATTAATTTCTTAATTCCTTCGAGACCATTCTAAAATATACTTCTTCCCTTCTTGATTAATTGTTCATTTTGAATTATGCTTAAATATTAAAAAAATAATTAAAAATTATAGTACTTTAAAGTTACTTCTATTTAATACGTTTATTTTTATTTTCTCTTTCACATTTTTTTAGTGAGTTTATTTAATAGGGATATAATAGAAAAAAATAATTAATGTTATCTATATTTAAGAAATGGATAATTATTTATAAAAATAACAAAATAAAAATATGAACAGTTACTCATAACGGACAGAGTACATATGAACATGTTTAGAGTAAAAAGTGACAAAGTTGACCACTTATAAGTCCCACTCTATAGATAAGTAATTATTTTGCAATTTCTTGTTGAGTTAAGAATTTTTTTTAATTTTTTTTTTGGTGGTAAAGAAAGATATATGAACAAGGGAACACAAGCTACTTTGTGCAGAGGCCGTTGATCATCACTCAATTCATTGACCATAATTGATTGTTCCAATTACTCCCTCTACTTTTTTAATGTTAATCATTTTCAATTTTTTTTTAAAAAGTTTGTTCATAACTTAATGTATTTAGATATATTAAAGATACATTTTGAACCAATCCTAAACAACCAACATACTTATTTATATATATATGTATATATATATATATATGTATATGGGTTATTTTCCAAATATGACATCGTAGAATATGGAGAGGAAACGTATATAGGTGTAGAAGAATAGCAACAAGAACAACAAAATATATTAAAGACTGAAAATTAAGAAATAAGATTAAAAACTCTGATTTCTTGTAGTAGTGTGTGTTCATTATCATACAACACATATCTGCGTAGCGTTGAACCATTGATGGTGTAAGTGTTGTTCATGGTGTGAACATATCATGTCAATATTTGTAGAAAATAAACTTCTAGGTTGAAAATAAAGCACAATTAAAGCCACTTGGAGTCAGGTAGCTGGTGAATAATTAATTTAGTGGTATCGGTTAATGCATGTTTGAATTCTTCTACATATATTTGATTATATATGTTTTTCTTTTTTTTTTCTTTCTTTCTTTCTTTCATTCAGTTGATAACGTTGATTTTTATAGAGAAATGATAGCTATAAATAAGAATTAACAATTAACATTCCATCTCTGTATATGTATAAACCATATATAGAGCAAGAAGAAGTGCGTTCCTCCATTCCTCCCAAACAGAATGACTGGCACTGACAACTTGATCCAGCAACATCTCAGTCACGCCTCCACCCCCTCTCCTCCTCAAAGGAATCAGAACCCACCCAGTGTCACTCAGCCACACTTGATCCAGCAACATCTCAGTTACGCCTCCCCCCCCTCTCCTCCTCCTCCTAACCCCCAACAAGGGAATGAGAACCCACCCTGCAGGGTCACTGTTGAATCTGCACTCTCATACTCTCAGCCACGGCGGCCACCGCAGCAATAATGGTTCCCTTCTCTCTCTGTATGGTTTATTAGGGTTTCACTTTCATGGTTGTACGTACGTGGACCACACCAATAATGGTTCCCTTCTCTCCGTCTGCATGGTATTTTGGATCACTTTGATGGTCATGCACTCATGCCAAATTTGGAAAGCTGTGCCTGTGTCCCTGCTGTCATAGTTGGATTTCCATCTTAGAATAGATTAATTAATTGGCTATGCTTATTGCTTTAGTTTATTATCTTTAGTTAGGGTCTTTCTTTTAGATTCAGTGTCATCCATCATGATCATGAATTGCATCATTAATTATTCATTTCTGGTACGTTTTTTACACTGTTTCAATGGGGCGCATGCATGTAGTTAATTGTTGTTTCGTGTACATCACTCAATCATAGCAGAAAACATTATAGAATTATATATGTATCATTTTATTTTAATTGTTTGGGCTAATTTTTATCTGTATTTGGAGAGAAAGGAAAGAGGAAAATTATGACCTTTGAAACCGCGTACTTTTCTCCTTTGTCAAAAACACTCTATTACCCGCCGCAACCATTTCTTTCCGCCCGCCCTGCATGCGTTCTTTTTCTCTAATTATTATTATTTTTTTTTTTGATTTATTAGGCTATGGCGGACCTCGTGAAAGCGAGAAAGAATTAAGGATGGAAGGGAACAAACGTTTCCTATGATGGGGTTTCTCAAACTTTCAAGAAGAATGGATATTTTACTAATATCACTTTTTATAATATTTTATCCAATCATATTTATTAATATAATTTAAGTAATGTTTTAAGCTTTGATCCAGAAAGGTATTTGGATATTATTGGTCTTAGATCTTGAAAGATGGTTGATTATTGTTATTGAATATTGTGTTATTGATTGTGTAAGAGGTCATAGTAATAGACCGCAATAAGATGTCGTAGTAATAGGTCAAATAAAAAAAATTTGATAATAAAAAAATATAGACAAGCTGACCTATCAGGCTCTGGATGAGGTCTCCCAAATAAAAAAGACTAAAAAAATAGTCTTTTGATAGTTAATCCGTCAGGCGCAAGCCAAATGACCTGTTCTTCAATTAATGGCCTACACGTAGCAATTAATGGCCTGTTCTTCAATTCTCTCTCTTTCTGAACTGCTGGAAAAGGGAATATTGTCTAACGGTTTCTTCATAGGTGATTTATGAACTTACCCTAGTTTTATTTTTGAAAAAGTTTTAATGTTACTCCAACATTGTGTCCACCATATATACTGCCTGCCAATCTCATCACGTGGTTTGAAACCAGCCATCCTCCTTCTCACACCTGCAACACAATCTCTTTGTCCCCTACCCAGCATGAGAATTCTTCTAGAAATATATAATAGTAGCAACTTCATCCACAATCATTTGAGTTACGCGTCCCCATACCCTAATAATCCCCCAAGGTATAAAACCCAATATCACCGATTCAGCGTTTACTCAGAGTTACCTTTCCTTCTACACCGCCACCTGGGGGACGACGATAATGAGTTAATGACTTTCTCTGTCTTGCCTTTCCCCAACATGCCCTCCGTCATCACTTACCACTTTCTTCTTTCACCAAGTTAGCTATCAATATTTTACATTAAGCTATTGCCAGACCCTATTCCTAGTTATAAATATACATTACAAATTTTATATATTTTACATTAAATTATAAATAAATAATTTGTCAAGGATGATTTGTTCAAAAAAATTAATTTTAGAAACTAAATCCTATCAAAAAAATTTATTAAGGACAATTTCTTAACAAAATAATTTCTAAGATAAAACACAAAATATGTAATTTTTTAGGGACTAATAATATATTTAACCATTTTTTATGGGATCAAATGATTAACTAATAAATTAATAAAATTTAAACTTTTTTAAAAAAATTAAAATAAAAATAACCTTCAATACACTTAACAAGGAACAATTGAGGTTAGTGTATTAGTATCGCATATTATGACTAAAATATCGTAGCAATCCTCTAAATAAAATTATTGGACCCAAAATATTACTCTACCTTTAGCCTATCATGACTAAAAATAATATGTTGTCTATAACAATTAATTATTGTCATTATTATTATGACTTTTATGTATTTTCTCTATTTATCAATGTTAGTCTCTTTTATAATTTTATAATCATTGATAATTTAATGCATCTAAACACAAATGTATCTAGATACATTAGATTATTAATGGATCTAGAAAAACATAAGAGACTAACACTGAAGAACGGAAAGAGTAAATGGTACAACAATAAAATTATTTTCTTTAGTAATTTTGATATTTTTTTGGATTAAATATATTTTTAGTCATTAAAAAATTACAAATTTTATGTTTTACTCTTAAAAGAATTTGTTAGAAAATAAGAAGAGGAGAGAAGAGGAAGCATGTGAGAAATAAGGGTTTTTAATTTTTTTAATTTTTAATTTTTTTAATTATGGGTTATGGTCATGGGTATTCTAAGTTGAGTTTGATCAAAGAGGTTGAGTTAAGTCATCATGTAAAGTGTGACGTGGTTAAGTTAAGTGCAACGACCATTTTAATCGGTAAAGACTAAATTCTACCAAAAGAATTTTTATGGACTATTTTGAAACAAAAATTTTTTTAGAAGTAAAACATAAAATTTATAATTTTTTTTAAAGGTTAAAAACATATTTATTTATTTATTTATTTCGCGTTCACGTGTGTATAGCTATTTCCAGGCGCGTGCGCGTGCGTGTGCTGTGCTGTCCACCCCACTTAAACCAGTGAAGGGTACACATGGCAGTCCAATATATTGATGAACCAAATCTTTGACTATAGAATGCCTTTCGTCCAATATTTTTCTTTTTATGGAGAATAGTTGCAGACATTATTATTATTATTTACTTGGAACTTTATGATGCATTGATATGAGAAATGCCAAGCATCCATATTTAATATGGCACTTATGGATACGTCTTTCCATGATTGACAACGGCACAAACCGCACTGCACATAAATCCAATTGTCAGCTATGATGGCTTATATGGTTATCAGCATATCAATCACCATATATACATATATGATGCCTTATGTTGTTATATATATATAATGCCTTATGTGGTTATCAAACATATTTTGGATATTTTTTTGTTTGAAATATTTTATTATTTAATATTATTTAAAAAATAATCTTACTTGAATTTTCATTCATTATTTATGAAAGAGAAAAAAAAATAGAGTTACGTATATTTTTAATCCTTAAAAAATTACAAATTTTATATATTTTTTTTAAAAAAATTTCATTAAAAATTTGTCCATTTAAATTGTTATTCTTAATTGACACCAAAACCCATTTAGCCTTTTCCCCCAGAATTCGGTTTACCATTTTTCTATCATGGAATTCAGTTTACCTTAGCCCAATATGTTTTCGGTCTGAGTCCAGCTTATTTATTTTTGGTCAAAATCTCAGTTATATTCAAAACTTAGCGAAACAAATTAATTATCACGTGAATTGTATATGTTATTAAGTTTCATCTCATACCATTAATAAAAAGTTAGAAAATAAAACTTGACAACATATAATATAAAATTCACATAAAATAATCAATTCTTAGAAAATAAAACTTGACAACATATAATATAAAATTCACATAAAATAATCAATTCTCAAACCAAAAACTCGAAGTCCAATCTCAAAATTCGCCATGCCCCAATTTATTTTCGGCTTATTTAAATTTGAATTTATCTATAATAAGTTATTATAAATCTCAGATCTCTCTCACACACGCACAAAATATATATATATATATATATATAAATCAAACAATTAATAATTAATTAATCGAATCTTTTAAGAATATATTTTTAGAATACAACACAAGTGGGAGAGTTGAAATCATTGTTGTTGAAAATCACATCTCAAAAACTAATTAATTAGGGATTAATAAAGTGGTAGAGGCTAAGTCGTTATATGACATCCCTAACAACTTAGTCTCCTAGTATTAAACTCGTTACCATAAGCAAGTCAACAAAGTAACCTTCCAACCGGAAGCAACCCCAATATTTTAAATGTCATGGTAGACATCATGGTCAATTTCATTTTCTATTTGTCAAAAAAAAAAAATTATAATGGAAAAACTAACAAATGATTGTTAGTTCCTGATACTTGTCGGCGAAACTCTATTTATAATTATATATAATATAATTATGTATTTTGTCCTGTATTATAATTAAA